>JAULKM010109162.1:0-40734 GCA_032355605.1 Rubia tinctorum
AATCATCTCCTGCTCACCAGTTGGCTTTACTGGTTTATGTAGATGATATTCTGGTTGCAGGCTCATCTGAGGAAGAAATTCAGCAGGTTAAATCTTATCTATACTCCAAGTTTACCATCAAAGACCTTGGTCCTGTAAAATTCTTTTTGGGTTTGGAACTGGCTAGATCTTCAGCAGGCATTTATCTCACTCAGAGGAAGTATATCACTCATATTGCAGAGGATGTTGGTTGCCTAAATACCAAGGCTACATCCACTCCATTTCCTGCAAATTGGGACATGGATGCACCTTCACCAATGCTTGCTGATCCCGGTTCTTATAGAAGGCTTGTTGGAAGATTGTTGTACCTCAATGCAACCAGACCTGATGTGACATATACCGTCAATCAGCTCAGCCAATTTATGCAATTTCCTACTGAGCATCACATGACTGGTGCCCTTCATATTGTGAAATACCTTCACACATATCCCAGTCATGGAATATTTTATCCCAGTTCCAATAACCTTCAAGTGTCAGCATATTGTGATGCAGATTGGGCCAGATGCAAAGATACCAGGATATCTGTCACTGGTTTCTGTATATTCATTGGTTATGCTATGATTTCCTGGAAATCCAAGAAACAGCAGACTGTCTCTAGATTCTCAGCTGAATCTGAGTACAGAAGCATGGCTCTCACCACTACTGAGTTACAGTGGATTTCTTATTTGTTGTCAGACTTTCAGATCATTTTTACTATCCCAATTCCTCTCTGGTGTGACAACAAGGCAGCCATTCACATTGTGGAAAATCCCAGGTTCCATGAACGCACCAAACGCATTGAGATTGACTGCCACGTTACCAGAAATAAATTCAAGGCTGGTTTTCTCAATCCTTGTCAAGTTTCTTCCAAGTTACAACTGGCTGACATTTTTACCAAGTCGGTTTGCGCTGAAATCCTCCATTCTCTGCTGTTCAAGATGAACTTTTGTGCTCTTCCCAACGTCCATCTTGACGGGGGGTGAAAGAATCATCTAGCTCAAGTTTGAATTCATGAACTCGGGATCATTATTTAATGGCGGGAAGTTGCTCCATAGAGATTCTTGTGCCTTGTTTTCTGGAAGTTGGTAGGTAGTTTAATTTGCAAGTTTACAGTTGTAAATGAGTTGGTTAGTTAGGAATTAGTTATAGGGAGAAGTGAGGTATATAAATAGATGCTTGTACAGCTTTCAATTTAGAGAATACAATCTGAAAATTTCCCCAAAATATCTTCTTCCTTTCAACTGTTTTCTGCCGCGTTTTCCTACTGTGTGTTCTTGGTGAAAATGAATTCACCATAAATCACTAATTTTCGCAGATTGCTTGATATGGTCAAAGAACCGCCACTTGAAACCACCTGGATGGGAGATTTTGGCCCATTTCACCTTGATCTTTTCTTTAGCATCATCATTGATGTACTCCAAGAGGGCTTTGACTTTCTCATCAGACATGTGGTCATACACCAAGTCAATGACTTAGGTATGACCCCAACCCTTGGCAATCTTGGTGAGGTCAACAAACAGGTCGTACAAGTCCTTAGAGCCCATCAGTTTGTTGGTGAAGCTCTCTAGCAAGCTCGCTAAGATTCGGGCAATAATTTCTTTGAAAGACGTTTCTTCCTTTCCTTAAACCTCCTCAAGCTTTCTTTTAGGTCTTCAATCTCTTTATTCATCTTGAACGCTTCTCTAGGCGGGCAGCTGTGAGGGCCGCTTCGATAGGGCCTTATAGGAGAGAGTGGACGCTGCTGGAGAAGATGCCAGCAGTAGATTGCAAAATAATATCAGACGGCCTCCTGAACCTGAAATCACAAGAAAGGGTTAATAAAGAAAGATGTTTAAAAAAAAGAGAAGAGAATCAAGGAAAAGCAGCTCGCAAAAACTTACCTAAGGTTCGTTGCCCAACTCACCGAGATACTCCAAGTGTAGATCATCAACATGGGGGTCATCGTGGACATCATTGATCTCGGGCTTGTCGAGGATCTCAGTGGTTTTAAACCGCTGCCCCTTGGGAAAATTCTCTTGTACAGGAAGTCTCTGCCGAACTGGCATAGGGGTCGACTGCCTTATACTCACCGTCGAACAGTGAGTTACATCCTAGTCAAGCTAGTTGGCGAAATCATCTGTGCTGCTCACTGCACAAGAAAAAAGCTAATCAGCAACACTAAATGAAAAAATGAAAGAAAGAAAAAAGAACATGCCAAATTTATTTAGTTTTTTCCCATAAACTTTTGGAAGAATCCGAATGAGGTGTACCTTCGATACAATTTCCTCCAGAAAGAACTGGAAATCGAAGGCCGTCCACCTGATGATCTATCGACATCCCTGTTCCTTTTATTGGACAAGCCCACTGACCCCATAGAAGGAGTCTCATCAAGGGCTCGACGGCCAACCGAAGCACAAATTCCTTCATAAACCAACTCAAACCATACGAAGGGATTCATCTCTTTAGTTTTTGGACGATAGAACCTTACATCTAAGGGTTCGGGGCTGCGAAGATGCTCCACATTCTCGGGCATGTCATCAAGAATCACATGTTTCCCCTTTTTGGTTTCTACTATGACATTAGGGTCCCATCGAGGAGTTTGATAAGCCCCTAAATAGTTGAAGGATAAGCATTATTTGAAAGGGGAATGATGAACTTCCGCCCCGACAGTCTATTGGCTAAGGTGTAAGTTCCTTTGACATCCCGATACTAACCAAAGAATAAGTGGTTCGAAATAGCTCGTATCGAGGGTTCACGTCGATTTCCTAAAACTGAACTAGGAAAGCCATTATGATGACAATCACATTGGGGTGCAGTTAGGACAGGCTAACTTCAAACTCCTCCATCAAACTCGACAAGAGAGGAGGAAATTGAAAGCTTGGTCCCGGCCTGATGTGCTTACTATAAGTTATAAATCTCCCTACAGATACATCAGTGTGAAATTCACCTCCTCTGAAGATCTCAAATTGAGTATCTAAGAGAATATACTGATATAGGGGAACCTTCTCGATGAGTTTTCTTACCTTGTCAGGAAATACTCACTCCCATGTCTCTCTCCAAGCCAATGAATGTCCGTCGTCAGAATGCTTCCTCACAAAAAATTTCCTCCAAGAAGGAACATATGAGATTACATTTCCTATCTTCTCGGTCCTAGAGCAATCTATAGGTTTGGGACGACCACTCGAACGGCTCACGGGATCTACACCTACACTGCCGCTTAACCTAGAGGACTCTACCCTAGCAAAACCCTCACCGCTAAGAAAACTTGGGGGTGCACGTAGGTGTTAGGAACAATGTCAACCAATTTTGTACCCTCTAAATCGGCTGGAGACCTATCAGATTGTGGGGGAATCTCCTCAAAAAATACAAATAGACATCGTCGAAGATGATGTTCTCCGACAAACTTGCCTCCGATACTTCTCACAATCTGTTATATGAGAAGATTGAGAGGAAATGAGGAATTGACAGAACCTAGAGAATTAGGATAGGCCATAAGAATTTACTTGTGAAGATGGAGTGGAAGAAGATTAAAACTTGAGGGATGAAGGAGATTGAAGTTGAGAGAATCTCGGGAATAAAAACCTGCAAAAGAGAGGGAAGGTGAAGATTAAATGGACAAAAGAGGGTGAACCTCGGGGTATCAAAGGGTCAGTACCTCAATCGAGATGGTCATCGATGACATGTGTCCTCAAGGACGAAAAATCAATTAGTTTTTTTGGCGGCTTTTGATAATATATTATGTTAAGACCCCCTTTGGGCCTAGATACCAAATACACTTTAGGAAGTCCCACGGGACCATGGGTGGCCTTTGGGCCTCGAGGAAAGAGGAAGGAAGGTAGGTTAAGATCTAAGACAATGGACAATGGTAGAAATCGCTACCGGTTTCTAACCAATTAAATAAATTATTTTTCACATTCTCTCTCTCTTCCACCTCACTTTAAAAAACCACTCATTTTCTTCTCCACGATCGTAAGAAATCACTTTGTACTATTCATGGATCTCACTTGATTCTTTCTATCCCACTCATTAATTTTACCATTAACATTTAATTTAATTACATTTGTTCACCCAAAATAAGTAGAATGTGAAATTTAATAAAATTGATATAATTTTCGATTTAGAATTTTTATTTTCAAAATTTATTAATTAAATTGGTATTTTTCAAAATTATGAGATAATTTGTATTATTTCAAACAAAATCAAAATTAAATCGGTATACTTTTTCAACATTTTCAAATGTTTTGTAAAAAAATAGTTTTTCTTGCCAAGAAATTATTAAATATTTATGAAATAACAATGAATAATTGGAGAAATTGTTTTTTATAAAAAAAAAAGAAAAAACATTACATTAGCAAAGACCAATTATAATGACCAGACAAATTACAATAAATACTTAAACAATAAAATATTGATCTAGTCAAACCAATTATTACAAAACAAAGTTCGAAATATTGATCTAGTCTGACTAATTACTACAAATCGAAAACCGAAATATTTATCTAGTCTGGCCAATTATTGCTAACACAAAAGAAGTTGAAAATTTAAAAACAGAAAACATGGATGACGAAACCATATCGAAATCCTAATTTTGACCACCCTTATACTGGTAAAGATGTTCTGTAAGGTCGTGTTTCAATTGGTCATGTTTACCTCTATTGCGTACTTCCCTCCAATTTTGTCTAAAAGTCGATAGATCAGTATGTCGTGATGCATTGTAATGTCAAGGAGAGTCGTCGATTTGGTCATTATTACCAGGCTTGACCTGCAACCCATAGGTATCTCTTTCATTTTCGACTATCATGTTGCGCAATATGATACAAGCTATCATAATATCACCCAACGTTTCTATATTCCAGTATCGAGTTGGGTTGCGGATCACTGAGAACCGAGCTTGTAAAATACCAAAATCACATTCGACATCTTTCCAGTAACTCTATCTTCACTTCGTGAAAAAGTTGTTTCTTTGGCTCATTGGGAGTCATATATGCAGGCATGAAGGTCGCCCACTTTGGATAGATTCCATCTGTAAGATAGTACCCTTGATCGTAGCTGCGACCATTGACCTCATAAGGAAAATATGGAGCTCTTCTTTCAAAAACTTCATCAATCGAGGGTGACTTGTCTAGGACGTTGATATCATTGTTCGATGTAGACATACAAAAAAAAAACATATCAAATCCATGTATCGTATGAGGCCACCGCTTTCAAAATAATGGACGCATGTTCACTTCTACCCTGGAATTGACCTTTCCAACTCACGGGACAGTTTTTCCATTCTCGGTGCATGCAATCAAGACTTCCTAGCATGCCTAGAAATCCCCGTCCACGACCTATATGCATCAGGCATGAAATGTCCTCTAGATTTGTTGATCGGAGGTAGGTTTGACGGTACGCGGAAATAATTGCTTTCACAAAATGGGACACCATTTCTCTAGTTGTTGTTTTGCCCATCTGTAAGCATTTATCCTGCTGGTCGAATGCACAACCATATGCCAATTGGCGCATGGCGTGAACTTGTGAAGTGGCGAAAATCCTTCACAACCGCAAGCATCGGGCCTTTATAAAAAAATAGGGGTCATGGTTGGTGACTTATTCAAGTATACGTTGGAATACATTTCACCGCATACAAAATCGAGTACGAAAATATTGATCATCGCACATTCTTTCAGGAGGTTGAGAAAAATATTGTCTCTCGAGTACTACCTGTGCTCGGGCATGGTCTCTCTTAATATAGTTTCTGGTTTTCTTTGGTAAGATAAGAGAAGTTTGAGAATTCTCATCCTCAATGGCTATGTACCAATGTCTTGCCATTTCAGGAAAATTCAAAACAAAGTTAATCGTCTCAGAATCGGTTTCGGGTAAAAAACTAGGAATATCATATGTTGGTGGGTTTGATAATTCTCCAATGTAATCGTTGCTTGGGGAATTAGAGGAAGACATTGTTGTGTAGAAGAAAGAATGTAAACGATTTTGGGATTGAAATGGAAGGTAAATGAATGTCCCCTATATATTGAACCATGAAATGTTGAATGAATTCAACCAACGGGAATAGATGGAACGTGTCAATGACAACCCCATTAATTTTTTCTAGCGGATTCATTTGAAATTTTGAATGAATTCAACCCACGTGAATAGATGGGACGTGTCAATGATAACCCCATTAATATTTTCTAGCGGATTCTTTTGAAATGATGCAAGAATTCACCCACGTGAATAGATGGGACGTGTCAATGACAGCCCCATTAATATTGTCTAGCGAATTCATTTGAAATGATGAATGCATTTAACCCACATGAATACATATGACATGTCATTGACAACCCCATTAATTTTGTACAGCGGATTCGTTTGAAATGATGAATGAATTCAACCCACGTGAATAGATGGGACGCGTCAATGCAATCCCATTAATTTTGTCTCGCGGATTCATTTGAAATGTTGAATGAATTTAACCCACGGGAATAGATGAGATGTGTTAATGACAACCCCTTTAATATTGTCTAGCGGATTCATTTGGAATGACGAATGAGTTCAACCAAACATTACAACAACAATTAAAACAAAATATGAACAACTTAAAAATCGATCTAGTCTGGCCAATTATAATGAAAATAATGACAAAAGTATGATCTAGTCTGACCAGTTATTACAAATAGGCGATTACAATCAATATTGACTCTAGACTGTCCCCATTAATTTATCATACAATGCCATCTGCTCTATGTTCAAATATTGTTGTTGCATCAAAGTACTAAGGAGTCTAGTGTTATCTAGCTTTTGGTCACGCTGCGATTGGATTCGGACAAACTCTCGTTGCTATATGTTATAATCTTTTTTCTCTCTTTCATTTTCCACAACTTTTTCAGCAGATTTAACAGATTCTCCGATGGTGGCTTCAAACTGCTTTTTCTTTTTTTCTTTTGTTGATTGACCATCAACTGTTGTTTTCCCCGTTGTCTTTCCTCTTCCCCTTGCCTTGCATTTATCGGTTTTGACACCAATAAGCCTGGATAGATATTGCATTGTGATAGCATCATCGCTACTACGGGACGTTGATGGCACCCGTGGTGTATATTCCTCTCCATTAGTTTCCATTGGGTCATATTGTGCCAAAATTTTAGGGCTATTCTTGCACATGCATAGCAATGAAAAAATTAAAATTTCCGACAATCATTTTCATCGCCGAACAAGTTCATGGCCCATGAATTTATATCTCCTTGGCTTGAGCCACTCCCACTCCGACTATGATGGTGTGCACCTTTTCTTTCACAACCCAGATATTTCCCGTTATCGTGAGTAATTTTGTGTCACCAAGCCTTGCACGACTTCATTGACCGGTTGCATTTTGTATATTCATTCACATCGGTCATAATTTTAGTCTAAAACACACCCGCATTATGACCCATACCCATTATACAATCGGTGGAATGCTCGAACCAAGCACCTCATAGAACGTTATCATCATCTACACTTCATTTCTCCCGGCTAGCTTTCTTCTTTGAGTCCTTGTATCCGGACACCAGAGCAATTTCATCGCTTTCTTCACATACTTCATTTCCGAAATGAATAAATCATATACTAATTAAAACATGTTTATTTATTTTTAAAATGGAACGCACATATTAAACATACTAATTTTAATATGCAAAGTAAAAAAACATAGGCATACTAATAATAATACTAAACATAAGAATCAGACACAAATTAACAGAGGCATAGATTTTTTTCAAGTAAAAATAAAGGCATACAATTAGATACATAAAAATTAGACACAAATTAACAAAGTAAAAAATGGAGGCATACTAATATTAAACCTAAGAAACAAACACAAATTTACATATACTAATTTATATACTTTCATTCATCTACATATAATATAGCGAACATACTGTTTTACATATACTAATTTAAATACATTTAATAATTTAAATAATATATCGAATATACTAATTTTAAAATATAACAAAAAGAAATAAAGGAAATGTAAATTAATTATGAAATGGATTCTTCATAATTAAAATATAACACATTAAATCTAAAGACTTACCATTTGGAACGTCATGAATTTGAAATTGTCACCCATGATCACTACCAAAATTTTGGCCCGATGAACCCCGAGCTCCTTGGTGTAAAAATGCTCCCAATTCGTTTATAGACTCAAGCTGTGGAAAATGAAATTTTTGACCAAATATAATATGGTTCGTCTGTTACGATTGACCATATGGATATTGGGAGGAGTGGTTTGGGTAAGGAGGGTCCGTGTATGCATTTTGGAAAGAGTGGTGTTGATTTTGGAAATTTATGTATGAATGTTGGGAATTTATATAGAATTTGGGAGGGATGTTTGGTGAATTCTAAAAAAAATCCGAATATGAAAATAATGGAAGCACATTCGGATTTTACGACGAATTTTCATAATTAAAAGAATTTAGAATTATCTTTTCTTTCCCATTTGACGTTCTTCATGAATCCATCACATAGTGAATTTTGGAGAAAATTATAGGAGATTAGAGAACGGGGTAGAAGGATTTGGAATCTAAAATGGTGTGGTTGAATTGGGTGAATTGACTTTATTTATAGGTAAAAATTGGGAAAGGAGAGGAGAAATTTCAAATTTTAGGAAAAATTTGTTTTTGAAAATAATCGTTGGGACACGTGTCACCATAAGATTGGAACGCGTGTCTCATTTCAAATGGGTTGTTGAATATATCCGTTGGTGGGGGACAGGTGTCGCCATGTAATTGGGACAAGTGTCCCCAGCGTTTGATTTTTTTTCTTTAAAAGGCGGACTAGCCGATGGGACACGTGGCCCAACTAAATGGTGTCACGTGTCTCCGGCAAGAAAATAAAAAAATAAATAAACTACAACGTTCGGGACACGTGGGGCAATTACTGGCTACCACGTGTCGCCGTATAGGACAAAAAAGTGGCCTCTGGAATCGGCCCCAGCGCACATGGGCAGACTCAAGTTTCCGTACCCACACCGGTTGCAAGACTGGTTTCTTACCGGTTTCTTGTTAAGAAACCGCTCTAGAAACCACAACTGTGGGTGTTTTTGGTTTCAAGAGTGGTTTCTTATAATTAAGAAACCACCATTGCTCATGCTCTAAAGATGCTAGGGTTTTAGAAATGTATGTCTTCTATTTTTGGTATTCTATCAATTTTGCCTATATGGGGTTAGCCATCTCATTTTCCTATACTGATTTGACCGTCGGAGAATCCCCCCAAGTCACTCTGAGGTTTGTTTCATTTGCAAGTTGCTTACTGGATCGAGGTGATTGAGATTTAAGAGCTTGGATCGAGTTCGAACCGCATCAGATGTTTTGTTTTTCAAAATGAAAACACTCCGCCAAACCTTCAACTGAGTTAATTGAAGCAGCCAATATAGAAATGATCATAGATTTCAAACATTCAGGGAAGGATGACAAAAACTCCAGTAACTTTGGATCTATTGATGTTTTAATTTTAGAAAACAATGACAAACAATAGGTTTAAACAATTGGAGTCTAGTGTTAGCTAGCTTTTGGTCGCGTTTCGATTGGATCTGGACGAACTCATGTTGCTCTATGTTATAATCCTTTTTCTCTCTTTCAGTTTCCACAACTTTTTCAGCATATTTGGCAGATTTTCTGGTGGTGGCTTCAAACCGCATTTTTTTCTTCTGTTGATTGAACATCAACTATTGTTTTCCCTGTTGCCTTTCCGTTTCCCCTTGCCTTGCATTTTTTTGGCTTTGACGCCAATAGGCATGGATGGATATTGGATTGTGCTAGCATCATCGCTACTATGGGGTGTTGATGGCACCCGTGGTGTATATTCCTCTCCATCAGTTTCCATTGTGCCATATTGTGCCAAATTTTTAGGGCTATTCTTGCACATGTCGTAGCAATGAAAAAATAAAAATTTCTGACCTTCATTTTCATCGTCGAAAAAGTTCGTGGCCCATGACTTTATATCTCCTTGGCTTAAGCCACTCTCGCTTCGACTATGGTGGCGTGCACCTTTGCTTTTACAATCCACATATTTCCCGATATCGTGAGCAATTTTGTGCCACCGAGCCTTGAACAACTTCATTGACCGACTACATTTTGTATATTCATTCACATCGGTCATAATTTTAGTCCAAAACACACCTGCATTCTGACATGTACCCATTATTCAATCGGTGGAATGCTCGAACCAAGCGCCGCATAGAATGTTATCATCATCTACACTCAATTTCTCCCGGCTAGCTTTCTTCTTTGAGTCCTTGTATCCGGACACCGGTGCAATTTCATTGCTTTCTTCACATACTTCATTTCTGAAATGAATAAATCATTTACTAATTAAAACATGTCTATTTATTTTTTAAAATGGAACGCACATATTAAACATTCTAATTTTAATATGCAAATTAAAAACATAAGCATACTAATACTAAACATAAGAATCAGACACAAGTTAACAGAGGCATAGAAATTATGAAGTAAAAACAGTGGCATACGAATTAGACACATAAAAATTAGACATAAATTAACAAAGTAAAAATGGAGGCATATTAATATTAAACATAAGAAACAAACACAAATTTATATATACTAATTTAAATACTTTCATTCATATACATAATATAGCGAACATACTGTTTTACATACACTAATTTAAATACCTTTAATCATTTAAATAATTTATCGAATATACTAATTTTAAAATATAACAAAAAGAAATAAAGGAAATGTAAATTATTTATGAACTAGATTCTTCATAATTAAAATATCCCATTAAATCGAAGAACTTACCATCCGAAACATCGTGAATTTAAAATTGTCGCCCATGATCACTCCCAACATTTTGGCCCGATGAACCCTGAGCTCCTTGGCGTAAAAACACTTCCGATTTGTTTATAGATTCAAGATGTGGAAAATGAAAGTTTTGACTAAAAATAATATGGTTCGAATGTTGCAATTGGCCATGTGGATATTGGGAAGAGTGGTGCGTGTAAGGAGGGTTCGTGTATGCATTTTGGGAAGAGTGGCATTGATTTTGTAAATTCATGTATGAATGTTGGGAATTCATATAGAATTTGGGAGGGATGTTTGGTGAATTCTCAAAAATATACGAATTTGGAAATAATGGACGCACATTTGGATTTCACGACGAATTTTCAGAATTAAAAGAATATGGAATTACCTTTTCTTTTCCATTTGACGTTCTTCGTGAATCCATCACAAAGTGAATTTTGCCAAAAATTATAGGAGATGAGAGAATGAGGTAGAAGTGTTTGGAATTGAAAATGGTGTGGTTGGATTGGGTGAATTGGGCTCTATTTATAGGTAAAAATTGGGAAAGGTGAGTGAAAATTTCAGATTTAAATTTTTTTAAAAAATTATCCATTGGGACACTTGTCACCATAAGATTGGAACACGTGTCACATTTCAAATGAGCTGCTGAATATATCCGTTGGTGGGGGACAGGTGTCGCCATGTAATTGGGACACGTGTCCCCAACGTTTGAATTTTTTTAAAAAGTGAACTAGTCGTTCTGACACGTGGCCCAACCAAATGGTGTCACGTGTCACCAGCAAGAAAATAAAAATAAATAAACTACATCTTTCGGGACACGTGGGCTAATTACTGGCTACCACGTGTCGCCATATAGGACAAAAAAAGTGACTGCTGGAAGCGGCCCCAGCTCACATGGGCAGACTCAAGCTTCCGTCCCCACGCTGGTTGCAAGATCGTTTCTTACGGGTTTCTTATTAAGAAATCACTCTAAAAACATCAGTGTCGGTGTTTTTGGTTTCAAGAGCAGTTTCTTTCAATTAAGAAATTATCATTGCCCATGCTCTAAAGATGCTAGGGTCCTTGGATTGTATGTCTTCTAATTTTGGTATTCTGTCAATTTTGCTTATTCGAGGTTTTCGAGACTGATTTGACCGTCGGAGAATCTCCCCCGAGTCACTTCGGGGTTTGTTTCCTTTGCAAGTTGCTGACTGGATCGAGGTGATCGAGATTTGAAGGCTTGGATCAAGTTTGAGACGCATCAGATGTTTTGTTTTCCAAAATGAAAACACTCAGCCAAACCTTCAACTGAGTTAATTGAAACAGCCAATATAGAAATGATCATAGATTTCAAACAGGGGAAGGATGACAAAAACTCCCGTACCTTTGGATCTATTGATGTTTTAATTTTAGAAAACAATGACAAACAGTTGGATTAAACATTCAGGGTAGAAATTTTTTGAAACACAATACACACATATATATAATCTAAACTGTGTCCAGAATAAGTACAACAATTACGTACAAATGCAGTCTACTCTTCAAGCAATACATAATCTTGTCTAAAACAATGTCACCTGGCCATAGGCATTTAACTATAATCGAAATATTTTTTATGAGCAACTTATGATCCGTTGATGATGTTAAGGTGACGTCACGAGTTGAAATTAATCTGGAGTCTTAATTTCTTGAAGAATCAGCATGATAGATTATGACATTAGGCCGGATATCGAAATCCAGCGTAGGTTTAGCTGTCTGAATATCGCCGGAATCTGGAGACATTAGAAGCCCTGCAATTGCTCCGGGCATTGGTTCGTTCTTCATCATACTCTTCCAGTAGCTGCTTCCTGGACTTCTTCTCCCATCAATCTCAGAAAAAAACTGAAAAAATTACGAAAAAGATTTAGAACACATACTCTCTCCGTTTCAACTCAAACTTCACACTTTGTTATTTGACACTGTTCTCTATCAAACACTGACCATTCACCTCGAATAGATATATAAGTAATGAGTGGGTATCCTAACAGGCAGCCTGTCCATAAACTTATGGATAAACTACTTATATTTTACCTTATACACTGCATTTGTTAAATTACATAATAAAATTAGAAATTCTAAAAATATTTTTTTTATGATATATTTTTACATTCAAACACATATTATTATTTTTTTAACTTTTAAAATAAAATATTTAAATTTTATAAAATAATTAAACATTTAACCTAAAAGTCACAGTTAATTGTCCATAAACTTACGGAATGACACCCTTTTCTAAGACTTTCTTAGCATTATTGATATTGTTATATTCTACGTAACGAATACTCCTTCTGTTTCACTGTAAATTGTTTAATTACTTTTTGGGAGTCAAACTTTGTGAATTTTGGCCGTAAATATAAATTAATCTATATAAATAATTAAAATATTGTGTGAGAAATTGTTAAATTAATCTTAACATCTATTTTCTCAATATCATTTTTTATGTCCGACTATTATAGGTAAATAGAGATATATACGCTCGTACATGTTCACTAAAAACTGTGAAAAAATAAATAAGCTATTTACCCTGGGTTAAACATATTAACGATCAAACATGTGTTTTTATAACCGTGAAAAAAAATTGTATGAAATTTGAGGTGGAAAACAGGGAGTACATGCATGCAGAGCATAAGTATGAAAATTAGATTGTTGTTGTGCCGTCAAAAAGATTTTATGAAATTTGATATGGAAAGCAGGGAGTACATGCATGTAGAGCATAAGTATGAAAATGAGATTGTTGTGGAAATCAAACGTACCGAAAGGAGGAGGATGAGAACATAGAGAGCTAAAAACGATCTCATACTTTTCTTCGTTGCGGAACAAATGCAATGGATGATGGTTCGATATCTGCTACCTGTGGGACTACTTATACACGAATAAATTAACTTTTAAACAGTGTATATTTGACCAATGAATGAAGACCAGCCGAATGAAGGAATATACAACAGTTTTAGGTACAGTAACAAAATCACAGATGTGATTCATCGTCCACTACCACCTACAGTATCGTATCCTGGCCCCCTCAAAAGTGAAATTCCGTGTTTAAAACGCAAAGTATGCTACTCTATCTAACGCACATTAATTATTTACTGTCTCGGCTATATTCTCGGCTACATCATTATAACAATGTTCAAGATATGATTGTTAATATTTTTACCTACATTTAATAACGGTAAATAAAAATTTGATATTTAAAAATGACTTGTTATGATGAACTGAACAATATCATATACGACGATATTATTGTTTATAAATCTATTCAAATATGCAGTTAAAATTTGAAAGAGAATGATATCAAAAAAGTACAAGTACAAATAGAGTTGGGATACAGCGAGTAGTTTCAATTTATATACTCCCGGTCCATCAATATGTGTCTCAGTACACTATTTATCAATAAAGTTGATATTGTTTAGATCGTTAAAATTTACAAACATGTAAATATGAAAATGATCATGTGAAATATTGTTACATTTACCATAACACCTATTTTTAGATTATCTAATTTTTATAACTTAATATTATACATAATTTAATATATTAAAATTATAAAATTATTATTGAATAGCGAAAAAATAAGAAATAAAACACAATTAGAAGGATGGAGGAAGTATTTTAGATTAATTTACATTTATACATACGTAACTCAATTGTCAATATAATATTTATTGTAACATGTATTTATAAATATTAATTTCTTTATAATTTTTAATGTACATAACAGATTAATTATTAAAGGTTAAACTCTGAAAATTCAATTGCGGAGGAGCATTTTCTTCAATTTTGAAAGATATAACACTAGGGTTAGGCAACCCTACCTGTTTATTAATTTGTAAAAAAATTAAAAAGGGAACTTAATACTCACTCCGTTTTTCTATTTATGGCACCATATGTTTAAATGCTTGGATTTAGGTGAAGAAAATGAATGGATGAAATTGAATGTAGAAAGTAAAAAAATAGAATGAGTGGATGAAATTAAAGGAATCTTGCCAAAAAATGGAAAGAGTGCCAAATAAAATAAAACATCCATTTATAGTAAGTGTGTCATAAATACCAAAACAGAGGAAGTACCTTATCTCAAAAAATTATAAAGATCATTGACTTTATCTTTTTCCAAATTCCTGCCATTAATTATATCTAGTTAATGATCTTCGTGACACCCACGAGTGTACCCCGCTGGTTGGGAGTGTGGAATTCCAGGGGGGACTCCGGGTTCGAAGCTCGTTGAGCGCAGTGTGGGGATGTCCTTGGTCTAATAGCTGAGAGTCCCTTGTGCAAAACACGAGTACGGCCCCCGCCACATGTTCCTGGTGCTGGGCTATCGTTACTTACAACTCCGGAAATAGCTGTGGTGTCGGTTAGCTGGGGCGCCCAAGGCTGGCGAACAACCTTTAGTTAATGATCTTCGTGGAAACACTATTGATGTGATATGGTCTCCGTGAATAATAGTTGTGATCCTCGTCGGTGTTGAATGCTTAGTTGTTTCACCTGCAAGAATCTTCCAAATTGGATTTGTGGTAAAAAAAATCCAATGTTAAAGTCAGTGTCTAGGAGCAATGGATAATGTAGGTTCTCTTGATATTGCTTACTTGGGCTCTTTTGTCCCTCGGGTATTTAAAGGTTTGTCCTTCCTATATCCTGGTAGTAGTTACCCACGTAGGGCATGTTCTTGAGAGCCAACATGGTGGGTATGGTGGGCCACGATTCTTAGATCTTGGCTATTGTGATAACTTTATAAGGTTGTGGCTTGATGTTTGTTTTACGTATTGTCGGCTTTGGGCAGTCTAGTGAGGTGTTGTCATCAGTTTGCTAGCATGAACACCTCACTCGCGCTCCTCTTAGTTCAGTGGGTTGCGTACATACCATAACTATACCATAAACCCCTCTTGTTGGGGAGGATTGAGTAACATTATGTATATCTTCTACTTAGCTTATGTATGTTGATTGTTGTGAGACACTTCGCGGGTAGGTGTATCCATCAAGGTGGTTGAGTTTGGATTTGTGAGGTTGTTGTAATCATCGTGTGGGAATTGAGCTTGATATTCTCAAGGCTCCGTCCATCTGATGACTTTTTAGTTTCTGTGCAGCTCATGGGTATGCCAATAGTTGCATTGGTTAGGTGTATTTGTAAATTCATCCGTGGGAGGGCACCACTATATAAATGAAGACTTCGAATGTGAATTTTATCTAATTTCCTTTGTGCATGACATATTGGTTTTGGAATTCAAGACTGCTGGTACTTCTCAAAACTGGTGGTGCCATCTTATTTTGTGTTTTCTTCCCCGAATCCCAGGTATGTTCAGCGTCTTTCTCAAATTGATGTTGGCAATGTATTTATTTTCCTTCAGGTCCTAGTATTTTTATCCCTATTTTCCCCCAAGAATGAGTCTTTCTAGAATTGCATTTTTTTATGCATGATACTGCTCATCAGAGTATGGTTGGGCCGAAGCTTAAATTTGGGGCTGATAAGCTGTCTACCTCTGGGCCATTGACTCAGAGCTCAGACAGTGTTCGTAAGAGAGAGCCTTCGTTAACAAGTGTTCATGGGTTTTTTACTTGTCCTTGTGAGGGGGTAAAGGGGCCCTTGAAGAAAAAAGCAGCGAACTGGTGTGGATGCGACTGTGATGTGTGTGTGTGTGGCGATGAGGCCGTGTCTGAGCGTTATAACATGGTATGTTGATATATGGAGGTATTGGTTGATGTGTGATGGTTGTGATAATGTAGAGTCATATGTTGTTATTTTATGTTCGTAGGTTCTGGATGATTTACCTGCTTTGGAGCGTCGCTTGAGAGGTCTTGAACCCGCCATTAAGAATGTTGGCCTTATGGACGAGTTGAAGAGTGCTCGTGACCATCGTCATTTGTCTGGGGAAGAAGTGCAACGGTCGCTGGACGAAAACATATGGTTACATACTACGGGTTTTAATGCTCCCGGCATACAAAGGATCTGGTTCACCAGGTCCTAAAAACTCGAGGTTTCTTTGAGTTGTAAATTTTTTCAGAGTTGTTTGCAAGTTTGGGAGGTATGTGGGGTATAAGAGATTGCAATCTTGAGATCCTGGGTGTGTGTGCAATCTTCCTCTTGCATCGGAGATAGAGCGAGGTCTTAGTTGGCGTCAGCGTAAAGTGGACCGATTATTTTAGGCAAGGGTGGATGACGTTTGATTTACAATTCTCCTGTTTGACTATTTGGACTGTTTATCTAACCTGCCTAGTTTGGAGGTACTTCTTAACTGTTTAGTTGATATGCAGGATCCTAGTTCACTATGTGGGCCTGTTACTATGACAGACGATGAGAATGTTCGCTCGCTGGCTGATCAAGTTTGAAGCTGAGTAATTTGCTTAGTTAGGACTAGTGTGGTGATTATACTTGTTTATTCCAGATATTTTTTGATCTACCAATATGTAGTTTGCTCTTTGGTGGCGTTTTATCTGTATTAGTTTTACTGTTTACTGCTATCTTGTAGGTGTTGGTTGTGTCTGGAGGAGGTAGTTGTGTCCACTTTATTGGAGCCCTGGTGGGGGCTTACCTTCTGATCCTCCGTCATTTTTTACTTCTTTATGGTTGTTCGGATTGTGCAGTTCATAACATCCTAGTTTGAGTCAATGTTGAATGAGAAGTCCGACGTGGGATGGCCTTGTCCTAAGTCGCTAGTTTTTAAGGTTCAGTAGCATGCTGTTGGAATGAGGGCATCTGTTAGCTCAGGATTTAGGGGTTGGTGAGTTGGTTATAATTATCCATGAATGTCTTGATGATATCAGGGAATTATCAGGATTTGTGTGGGTCTCTCTATCTGGCACCCCATAGTGAAGAGTGGGTGAATATGTTCCATAAAAAGTGTGTTAGCCCGGTGTTTGGACTTTGCATCCTCTTAGAACAAGAAGAAGGATGTGTATGAGACATGCATTAGTAAAATGGAGGATGAATATCAACAACAAGGTTTTGCCTGCATTCAGCAGCGTGAAGAGCTGGTGAGGCATCTTTGACAAGAGGAGGACTATAGGCTAGTTTTGAAGTCCATTTTGACAAATTGCAGCATAAAAGTAGAATCTTAGATAAGACTTTTGCCTATGTGGAGATGGCATGTAAGAAGTTTGGATATTGTGAAGGAAAAGGTATCCTCCGCTTAGGCTTTATCTTTGCCATTGCAGTCTAAGTATGATTTTCATGTTGCGTTGAGCCTAAGTCTAAATAAGTGGCTTGTCAATGATAATTCAAGCTTGACAATGATTAATCCTGAAGTTAGGTGTTGATGTTACTTCTTTGTCTTTGAGTGTACATAGTTTGCGTGGAGAGTCGGTTTGGGTGGCCAGATCTGTTGTATTTCCATCTTTCGAGGATATTTGCCTAGAAATAGGGGCATACATCAGAAAGCTTGGGGATGGTAATTATGCGTTGTGCCAATCCGTTGATCATTATCAGTAGATTGTGGAACTGATGAGTTATCAGCTAGATCGTGAGGAGTATGACCAAATCGAGGATAGGAAAGTCTACTATCAACAGCAACATATGGGCCAGAGAAACCAATCCCGCTTATGGGCATATGGATTCTTTACTTACTTGTATTTTAGAAGCTGAGAAACAGGGTAGTGCTGGTAGTACTAGAGAGGTTGTACATTAGATTTCTCAACTGGTAGAGGATCGGGCGAGGACTTGTACCTTTGTATTTTGGTATTGGATTATCCTTTGTTATTGCGTCTATGTATGGAAACACCTTGTTTTATCTTGAGGGTGTGTCAACTTTGCGCCTAAATTTTGAGAAGGGGTTTGACCCATTATCTTGCGAATCTGCGAGTGATTTTTCCGCTTAAGTCGCGTGGTGAGGCATTATCCTTATTTTGCAAACTTGTGGGTAAATTTCTTGCTTCAGTCAGGCATTAGGACGTTGCCCTAATTTTTCGAAACCACGGGTGATTTTCTTGCTTAATTCGCTGATGATATAGAGACCTATGTACAATACATCCATATAGGAACCCTAGACATACATGTGGTATTTCCTACGGTTGGTTATGCGTCACGAATTTGGAATAGGTGTCTCGTCCATCCGGGCCAAGGAGTAGCTGTTGGACTTTTATGCTTATGTGATTTTAAATGGGCCTTCCTATCTGGGCTATAGTTTTCTTATCTTTTCAGCAAGGCTGGCTTTGTTTATGCGTAAGACTATGTCTCCCACCTTGAATGTATTTGAGCGAACTCTTTCATTTTATGACTTCGCCATCTTCCGCTTGTACCTAGCCTCCCCGATGTTAGTAATTTATCTTTGCTTATCAAGGATATCCATGTTTGCTCTCATGTCTTCTTGGTTGCCCTCCTCGTTGTATTTGATGGTTCTTGGGTTAAGGATGCTTACTTTTTTGGGGTGAATGCTTCATGACCATACATCAGGTTGAAGGTGTTTTTGACATTGGTGTTCTAGGGGTAGTTATCTATGCCCATAGGACAGTTGGTAGTTCTTCCACCCATCCTGCTTGTTTTCCTTCCGGTCGCTTCTAGAATCCTTAGACTATGGTTTAATTTTTTACCTCGACTTGATTGTAAGCTAGGGGATGTGCTACCTAGGTGAACTTTTGATTGATATTCAAGTCCTTACACCACTTGTTGAATGCTTCCATTGTAAATTGTGTTCCATTGTGTGAGATGATCGTCTTTAGTATGCCGAAGCGGCATATGATATTATGCCAGACGAACGCAATTGTTGCTTTGGATATTATCTTATTGAGGAGTTTTACCTCAACCCACTTAGTGAAGTAACTGATTGCAACGATGAGGAATTTTGCCCGGCCTGAATCGGTTGGGAATAGGCCTAAGATGTCTATTCCCCTCTTATTAAATGGTCATGCGTTGTAGACTCCTATCATTTCTTATTGTTGTCTCCGTGTGATCGTGGCATTCCACTGGAAGCTACTACATTTTTTGACAAATGTATGTGTATCTTCGAATATTTTTGGCCAATAAACCTGAGCGGAGGATTATTTTCGAGAGTTTGCGCATCTTAATGTGACCTACATATCCCTCGTTCATGTCATTGATGATAAGTGCATATTATTGTGGTCCGACGTACTTGAGCTAGGTGTGAGAAACCTTTTTTTGTAGAGGTTGTTATTGGAGTAATTGTACTATGGGGCCTAAAGCTCGAATTTCCTAGATTTAGTTTTGTCAATGGACGTGAGGCCGTGGAAAAGTATTTTATGATCGACCCCATCCAACCAATTCATCTTCTTGTTTGTGGGCCACTGTTGTGGTTTCCGTGCTGCAGATTGGGACCAACTTAATGATAATGTCTTTCCTTTTTTGGAGTGACGTGTATCCTGGGTTGCTAGTTTACTTAGTGTATCCGCTTTTATGTTTTCAAAATGACAGACATGTGTGATATTGAAGTACTAGACCTAGAGAATGAGTTGTCTTATCTTGTTTAAGTACTTGATCAGCTACCTTTCCTTGACGATGTAGTCGCCTAACACTTGTTGGATGACCACTTAGGAGTCAGTATGGACATGAACGCTCCGTATATCCATCTTTAAAAATAGGTATAATCTTCCAATGAGTGCCTCATATTCTACCTCGTCGTTGGTGAGGGGAAATTGAAAACGAAGTGGATATATATGTTCGTCCCCTTTAGGGATGACCAATAGGAGCCCCGTTCTACAACCCTTCTTTGACGAGGATCCATCAATAAAAAGTGTCCACGCATTTTGGTTGACCTTTTCTTTTCCTTTATATTGACTTAATGTTTCAGGCTCTTAGCTGGCTAGATCAAGGTGCAATAATTCTGTCATATCTGCCAAGACGTTTACTACTGCTTGGGCCTTAATGGATGTTCTTGGACTGAATATAATTTCAAATTCCCCTAGCTCAATGGCCCATTTCATCGGGCGGTAAGATGATTCTGGCTTATGAAGTATTTGCTTCACGGGTTTGTCAGTGTACACCACGATCTTATGTGCTTGTAAGTTAGGTCTTAGCCTCATGGCTAGGTGAGTAAGCGCGAGGATCAGCTTCTCCATTGATGAAAACTGATAGGGTTATGTCAGCTCTTTTCTAAAACTTATAAGGTTATATCAGTACATTTGTAAAAAGTGTAAGGCTATGTCAGCAAAAGTGTAAGGTTATGTCAGCACATACTATAAAAGCAAAGGGTGTGGTAACACTCGGTTGGCCTTAATGGACAACATCATATACACAGTAAAACTCAACATTATAACACCCTCATTCATACTAACACAACTACAAACTAGAGCTATCGTAACACTTTTCTTGCGACACTTATTAAAATGATTCAATAACTTATAAAGTGTTAGTTAAATCTTTGAAAAGTGTTATCTAAAGTTTTAAAAGTGTTACCTAAAATTTGAAAAGTATTGCGTTAGATCTAATGCAACACCACCTAAGGTAATACTAGTAAAAAAAATTGCAATAGGTTCAATTTAGTATTATTAGCACCTAAAGAAACACTTTCAAAGTATTACATCAGGTTTAGTTTATAGTAGTGAAACATCATTATCACATATCTCTGCCTCATTTCAAAACCCATCAACATTTAAATCCCTAGGTCGAAGAACACACCAAAAAAACAATTACACACACAACACCAAAGGTTATCCAATCATTAATACAGACTAAACACAACAAAATAAAAAATAAATCAAAACTTCTATATTCTATACCATATATACTGCATATATCTATTCATATGACAGGAAGCAAAAGAAAATCGTAGAAGCAAACTCATTATTGCATTAATCTAGTAAAGTAAGGGGAATTTTTGAATGAAAATACCATTTCTGAAGGGTTCTCGCACCTCCACACCAATGTCCATTGCGTCGACCTCGCCAGAGCACCTCCTTTCGCTTCCATAATCACCCTCTATAACGTCAGCGATCGTTAGAAGTGGTTGAAATGGAAGTTACGTGTGGTTGGCATTTATTTTGTTCTTATATGACACTTTGTTTTTATAGTATATATTGATATAATCCCGCACTTTTTTACGAATGTGCTAATATAACCCAGTAAGTTTTAGGAATGTGCTGATTTAACCCTATCAGTTTCATAATATGCTTTTATAACCCTATCCATTACGGCAGCGGTGGTGGCCGGTGGAGGGAGGTGGTGCGGTGACAACAATTGGGGTATTAATGATGCTAAGGCAATAATGACATTCCCCATTTTTTAGTTTTTTGGTTTTTTCCATTGGGGTAAAAATGTCTTTTCGCAAAATTCTGCCTAAAAGTTGTCGGGAAGGGTGTTTTGCACTTTTACTTATTATCTAAGTTATATTAGCACTCTCAATTATTATAAAATTATATTGGTATTTATGTGAATTATATAGGGTTGTATAAGCACTTTTCTCTATTTTATATTTTAAAAAGGGTAAAATACATTTTAACCCTAAATTTAGGATGAAAGTTATAATATAACCTTAACTAATTATTGTACGTGCCAATCTAACCCTAAATTTTGAAAACTTTGGGCCGATATAGCCAAACCCCATAATTCCAGCATTGACAAATGAATTCAGACATGACTAAAAAATTAAATGACAAAAATACCCCCCTTATAACAAACCTATTTTTCTTCTTTAAAACCTAATGTTTCCGCTGCCATGCTCCACCGCGGCCACCGCTGTTCTCCCTCCCACCGCCACTTTCGTTTCCATATTGTAACCTTCTTCCTCGTAAACTCGTAATCCTTCTTCCCCGTAATCATCACCCCACCGTGTCAGTGCTACTCGGCGGGAAAGAACCCAACCGCCACCCTCATCCTGGGCGGTATAATCCTAGGCTTGTAAGAGTACGGTAACCTCGCCGACGTACCCCTCCATCGCTCGTACCCCTCCATCGCTCGTATCCCACCAATCCTACTGCAACAAAATCACCGAGCGGAACAGCTTCCACCTGACCTCAATATACTCTGACCTCGTCTTCCAGTAGTTAACATCTTAGGGCCTTTCTTTCCAGCATTAGCCAGCCGCCGCCGCCCTTGTCAACCTCCTCGACAACCACCACTGCTACCCTGCCCTCGGAGTTGCTCGGCGGGAAAGAACCCAATCGTCACCCTTGTCCTACGGTGGGGAACCTATCCCCAGGACAAAGTTAATCCCGTCATTGTACCCCACCATCGCCCCACTGTACCCCCAACAACGTCGTGGTTGTTGCCCACTGTCGTTCTTGTCCTTCACTGCTCCTTCCCCTCCGCACACCATCACCCTCACTCACAACCGCTCTTCCCCCACATCCACCCACCGTCGTCGCGACCCTCCTCTTCTCCACCAGACCTGGTCTTCACATCAAATTGATTAATCATATGAGTAACCCTCGATTCACAACCCCCACCGCCGCCCTCGATTCACCACCTCCACCATTGTGTACCACTGCTGAGGCTGGTGGCAAAAAAATAAGAAAGACCAGCGGCCATCCAAATATTTTGACACTAAAGTCCCACCAGCGGCCGTCGAAAGATTTTGGCAACATAGTGAGAAAGAAATGGGGAAGACAAAGGTTTTCCTCTTCTTCATTTGTTTATTTTTAAAAGTTTTTTAAGACAATGAAAAAATCGTCTTTTCATCAGAATCCGGCCAAACAAACATTGACTAAAAAGTCAGTGGAGTCAAAAGTTATTTTGGCACATTCTGAAACTGCAGAGTTATATTGACACTTTCACGCTAAAGTCAAGGTTATTTTAGAAATTAACTCTATAAAAAAAAGTGTCATCTTCAGAAAACTCCTTTTGCAATTATCTCTAGGAGATAGGTTAGAATGTAGATACTTCCTGTTGCTATTCTCTATGATTATCTCAACATAAAAAAAATTAACACGTTATTCTAATATAATAAAAATGATTTGTGAAAAAATAAAATACAGTACTCCCTCTGTCTCAATCCTTTCTGCAGAGAGAGAAATGGGTGGTTTTTATTTTGACAGAGGGAAATGACCATAATGTCATCATCTTCTTCTTCCTATTCCCACCTGCTTCTTTAACCCACCATAATTATTTATCTCACCAAGAACCTTAAACTATTCATATCCAGAAGTTGATATTCATATCCTCCTAATCATTCTTACTCAAAAGATTTCTCTTCAATATACTTTTGCAAGCATATCTATAGCCGGAAGAAATTCTTCGGGTCAGGTTGCTCCGGTCTGGCCACCGAGCTGGTTTAAGCGGCTACTGGTGAAAGGATCGATGCGGCTGGGGAGTGTAGTGCACAGTTGGCTTCTTGTGGTGGTTGTCCTTGTCAGTGGCAGTGGAGGTGGCGGTGCCGCCTGATGTGTAGCATCCGGCGGAGATGATGAGAAAGGGAATGAGGATGAAGAGAAATGAATATGAGGCTAGGAGATGAGGATAAGTACAATAATGGAGGTTGGGATTTGGAGTAATACAATAACGGAGATGAGGATAACAATTGAGTTCTTCTTGGAGAATGGACCGGAGCTTTAGAATAACGAGGATTGTGAAAGGAAAATTAATGGAGTTTGATTTTGATGATTGTATGAATTTTGATGATGAATAAATTAAGAATGTGAATTTTTAAGAAATGAGCAATGTGTAAAATTTTAATTTAAGGGTAATTATGCCTTATGACAAGTTCAAAATTTCTTAAAATGGAAAGTGTGCAGAATTGTTTATGACAACTCAAAAGGAAAAGTGTGTAGAATCGGCTGAGACAGAGGGAGTAGCATTTTTTTAATCATAAAAAAAGAGTAACATTAAAATAATAATAGAGAAAGAAATGAATACATACTGTAGAGATATTTGACTTTAATCCTCAAAGCGGATGGTGTCAACAAGTCAAACGTGTTATTAGCTTTATTGTGAGGCTATAGATATTGTTTTCCTTTTTGTGGTCAAAAGTTTTAATTGCTTTATTATGATGTGGCTATAGATACTGTTCCTTTTTCTTAAGGAAATTTGGCTAAAGATGAAACACGTTGGGAACAACAACCCCTTTTAGGAATTGGATAAGTTGACTTGTGTCTAATCAATCTAATCCCTCCATTTAACCTCAAGTTTCAAGAGTGAGCAAAGAAATAAAGAAACTACTCACCCGTTTGTTTTATAATGACACACTTTCCATAAATATATGTTTATTTTATTTTAACACCTTTAAATTAAGTAAGATTAAGATTATTCACCTGAATCTCCTCCATACATTTCACTTTTTCTATTTAACATTCAATTTACACTACTTAATTAAAATCTTCTAAGTTTGAAGTGCCAAAATTTGAAGTGCAAATGTTACTTGAACAAAAGTAGTATTGAAAATGAATAAGGAGAAGAGTCTGCCTCTTGAAAGATGGTTTTTCCATAAGTCATTGAAATACCAAGGTTTAAACTGCAAATTTGAAAAAATGAAGATAAATTTTTTGGGTTGTATTAATCGGATCATAGAATTTATAACTACTGGACGTTGCATAATAAATTTTTAATATTGCAACTAAAACCTTTTACTTTTTCATTATTCTAATTAAACCACGTCTTTCCATAAACCTATGAAAAGACGGTATTTCACAAGACTTTGTCTTAGGAAGATGAATACTCCCTCTCCCCCTAAATTAAATTTCATATCAATCATTATCACGTAATTATTTAAAATAAGTTTGACCGTTAGTATGTTTACTTACATATAATAACGACTATGGCGAATTCAACAATATTACATACTATGTATCATAATATTATTAATCATAAATCTATTCAAATATGGGGGGTCAAACTTTGACGGAGAATAGTGTCAAAAAATTAAATGTGCAATTTAAACTGAGACGAAGTGAGTATGAATTTATTTTAATCAAAATAAAAGCATGCACTCTAACATGAAACATGCTATTAAAAAGAGCACTCCATTCATCCCCTATTACCCGGTGTTAGAATCAGTCAACCTGAATCCCCTATTTATTCTTTCCCGTAATACAAAATCATTTACGGGAAAACATCTTATCATGGTATCAGAGCAATTTATGGTCCTAAAACCTAAACCCTAATTTTTTTTCACGTTGGCTGTCTCCCTCCTTTTCTTTTTTCGACCGATCGTACTCTTCCCTCCCTCATTTTCGACGTGATTTCCTAGCATCTTTTACCCTCTCATCATGGCTAAAGAAAAGATATCTTAATGATAATCAAGCTTACATCATCAAATTATCTCATGTGGAAGCGTCAGGCTAGTTATGTTCTCAAGCCTCAAGGGTTATTCGGATTTGTCGATGGCTCAAAACCTTGTTTGGTTCTTCCCTCTCCTCCGCTGGCCTGCTCCTTCACTTCCTTATCCCTTGCTGTCGCAGCTACTACCTCTCCTGGAGGTGGCAAGATCAATTTGCAGGTGTCCTATTACCATGCCAAGGCTGAGTATGATTAATAGATTGCTGAGAATCAATATGTTTACAATCTCATGTTCTCTTCTCTCACCACTGAAGCACTTGCGGAGATTCCTGATCTTGCCACATCCAAGGAGATTTGGGATAAAATCCCAACAACATTTATGAATAGTAGCACATCCACTATTCTTCGTTTTCATGCTGATGCTTAAGCCATTCGTAAATCTCGTACAATACATGAACTTCATTTCAAATTTAAAGAAATATTTGAGCAATTATTTGTTATGGCCTCCCATGTGACGAATGATGATCAGATAATTTGATTTTTAATTGCCCTTGGTCCAGAATTTAAGTATTTTTTGCCCATTAGATTAATGCCTTTCCTACGCCATTGTATGCAAATATTATTTCTCGTGCCAAAAAACACGAGGCTTTTCTTAAAAAATTATTGGGCATAATTCTCTCGCGTCTAGCCTAATTGCATTTTCTGCGGGTGATCAGCCCCCAGCCGACCACGCATGGGATCACATCAGCGAGGGGTGGCGGCACGTGGGGTTCCCGCACCACCCGTGGCAGCCATTTTGGTGCACGACATGGTGGTCAAGGCTTCTGGTTTGCTTAGTCATCGGACGATGTTGGTTCTAGCTGCAACCATTCTCACTGCTCCTAGTGTGGTCTTCTCAGTCATTATGCTGAGACTAGTTACCAAATGTTGGCCCATAATTATCGTTCAGACTCTACCCACTTGGCTAAAAAATTTCAATCATCCCTATTGTTGGAGCCCTCATCTTGCACTTCAAACTGGTATGGTTATTCTCTTGCGACTAGTCATATGGCATCTTCTGTTTCGGGTTTAGAGAGCGTCACACCTTATTCTGGTAATTCTCATGTTTATGTTGGTAATGATGTCCCTCTTCAGATTTCTCATATTGGCGATTCTCGGATTTTTGATGATTTATGGTTATCTAATGTTCTGGTTGGGCCTGATACTAATAAGAATTTGTTCTCTATTAGTAAACTGACAAGAGATTTGAATGTTTTTATCACTTTTGATGACCAAAAATTTGTGATTCAGAACAAAATTTCTAAGGCAGTCGTGGGTCTCGGGCACAGTGAAGGTGGACTATATGTCTTGGATAGGGGAGAGGCATATCTTGTTTCCTTTTTACAGAAAAATAAAGGACGCGCGTCATACAAGATCTGGCATGCTCGGTTGGGTTATGTTCCCGTTGCAGTCATTTCTAGCTTGCAGAATTCTGGTTTACTTTCCATTTTTTCTTTGTTGTCTAAACCGCACACCTGCGCCCCTTGTGTTATGGCGAAAGGTTAATGGTTAGCGTTTGTTGAAAACCCTAAACGTTTTGCGCACATACTAGATCTAGTACATTGTGATTTGTGGGGTCCCTTCCTGGTTTTATCAGTAAAATGTTTTTCTTATTATGCCATATTTGTGGATGATATTTTTCGATTTACCTGACTTTTTCCAATTCGTCGCAAATCAAATTTTGTTGACACTTATTTGCAGTTTGAGGCACTTGTCAAGAATTCATTTTCATCTAAAATTAAGGTATTTCAGAGTGATAGTGGCATGGAATTATTAAACACGCGCTTACGGTCTTATTTTTCCTCCAAAGACATTTATTATCAAGTCTCGTTCCCGTCAACTCAAGAGAAAAATAGCCAAGCTGAATGCAAACATCAACACATTGCAGAAATGGGTCTCACGATGCCTTTGCCATGACAGTTTACACCATCAACCGCTTATCTACTCCAATTGTGCAAGGTGCTTCTTCTTATGGCTTCTCTACAATTGGGATCCTATCTACTTGAATTTTCATTAGTTTGGTTGTAGGTTTTTTCCGCTTTTCTCCCAATTTCTAATCACAAGCTTTCTCCCCGAAGCATTCCTTGTATTTTTATTGGCTACAACTCCTAGTACAAAGTTTTTTGGCATTTTGATTCTTCTACTAGCAAAGTCTATGTAACTCGTCATACCCGGTTTGACGAAACTTTCTTTCCTTTCACCTCCTCCACAGTATTGGCCGCTGGCTCTAAATTTACGACGTTGAACTTATCTACTTTTATAGATCCTGATGGTGATTATACAACCACTTTGCCCTTGGCTACTCAACCCATTTTCTCACCATGCTCCATTTGCTCCATGGATTCAAATCGCACTATTATCAGTCTAGTTCCTCATGCCTAGTTTATCTCTTCGCCAACTAGCCCTTATTTCCCTCTGGGCACCTCGGCCAAGACATTTCTCGTGGCCTCTCCACCTCGGTCTCGCACGCATCAGATGGCTACTCATTTGGTGACTAGCACTATTCAACATAGATATTATTCAAAACAGGGCTCGTTGTCTTATTGCTGCTTTGTTGCCCAGATGAAACCCACAGATTATCGCACGGCTCTTCATAATACAACTTGGGTAACTGCTATGGATGATGATATAGTGGCTCTCCGAGGAAATGCACTTGGTAATTGGTTCCTCAACCAGCAGATGTTATCATTGTTGGATCCAAATGGGTCTATCGGCTAAAGTATAATCCTGATGACACAGTTGATTGCCATAAGGCTCGTCTCGTGGAGCAAGTGTTCTCCTAGATTCTTCTTTGACCATACCTTCAGTCTTATGGTCAATGCTTCCACTGTTCGAAACTTCTTGCTATTGCAACTATGCGCTCCTTGCCGCTTCATCGGCTGGATGTCAATAATGTTTTTCTCAACGGCATGCTCGACACTCCAGTTTATTTGGCGTAACTTCATCTAGATTATGTCTGTCACTTGTGGAGGGCCATTTATGGTCTCAAGTAAGCTTTTCTAGCATAGTTTTAGCGCTTCAGCACCTACTTGGTTTAGTCAGGTTTTAGTGTAGCTCTGCTGAAACTTTTCTGTTCATTCTGTCTCGAGGATCATCATGATTGTACTTGCTAGTTTAAGTCGATAACATCATTCTTACAGATGACATTTCAACTCTTCTTCGGTCCTTGGTTGATCGGACGCATCGGGAGTAGGTCATCAAGGACTTAGGCTTGCTACACTACTTTATTTGCTTAGAAGTTTTTCCAACTTCATCCGTCCTACTTCTCGACCAAGCTATGTATGACAGGGATATTTTCACTAGTGCCGAGATGTTTGATTTTTCTCCAGTTTCTACACCATTTGTCTCGGGTTCACAGTTTGACAACTCCACCAGTTCTCAGTTTTGGAATCTGACACTTTATCATTCTCTAGTCGAGGCTCTCTTGTATCTGATGATTACTCATCTTGATTCATCCTTTAAAATCAACCAGTATCTTCAAGACCGTCGAGATGATCATTTTGGTGTAGTTACTCAGATTCTGCGATATGTTTGAGACACTTTGCATTTTGGTTTTTCTTTTTGCTCTGCTAGCTCTCTCGAAGTGTTGGGTTATTCTGATGCTAATTGGGCCCGTTGTCGTGTGACTCGTGGCTCCACTTATAGCTATGTTGGTTTTCTTGGTTGAAACCTTGTTTCTTGGATTTCCGAGAAGCAACCCTTTGTTTCTAATTCTAGCACGGAATCTGAGTATCGGACCCTCGCCAACACAACTTCCGAGGTTATTTGGTTAGCTCACCTTCTCCGAGATCTCCGTGTTTCTTCTTCTGGTTATCCACTACTGTTGTACGATAACAGTAGTGTAATCTTCTTGGCTCAGAATCCAATTGCTCACAAATGGGCAAAGCACATCGACATCGGCTACCATTTTGTTCGAGAGTCATTTGCATCTGGCAAGCTACGTGTTGCTCTTGTTCCTATTTTCCTTCAGACTGCGAACATCTTCACCAATGGTCTCTCTCGTCTGCTTTTTGATTTCTTCGGAACTAAACTTTACATCTCTGAGCATCCGATACTTCCCTTGAGGGGGAGGGTTATAATCAGTCAACCTAATGATTAGATTAGGATAAGATTGATGAATAGACTAGAGTTATTTCAGTACTATGATTGTTTATGTAATTCTACTCTATTTATTCTTTCCAGTAATACAGAATCATTTACGGGAAAACATCTTATCAATCGACTCACTTATTATTTTTTGTTTAGTCTTATCAAATTTATATTTATATTTAAATAATATTTTTAGATTCAATGGAATAAGAATTTTATAAATATCCATTATTTATATATTGTTATTGCACATAAGTAAAAATATGAACGTCAAACATATTTGTAGAAAATCAATAATAAAATCCTTGTAATTTGAGTCTTTCTCCTGCGAGACCGTCTCCTATGGTAAGGCCAGGGCTAATTAGAAATCGTGGAAACTTTAAATAGAGGCAGATTAAATTAAGTGTTTAAAACATCATTAATAGATTTTTGGGGTTCCCTTTTTGAAATTCAGTGACTGAATTGAAAGTATGTTGAAAAGATACTCATTTCTCCGCCCCCTCCTTTCACCAGCACCGAATTCTAGTACCCGATTTTGCTCCCGGAATCCTCGTCGACGTGGCCCATGCGGTGGAGAGGTCGAAAATGTCGAACGATTGATGACCATCTGGGCCGATTTAGTCCACAATAGACGACCATCTGAGGTAGTCACTTCTTGCCGAAAATGCTGATAGAGTCAGATTTACCGTTTTGAGAGAGTTGAGATGGTAAACAAGAATTGATTGACGTTGAACGATTCATGGAAGACGCCAGAGGTGTTGAACTATAGTCGAGACGCTCAACAATTTGACACTTCTTGCCGGAGATGACTACGTCGAACTCGCAGCGCCGAGTGATCGAGAAAGGTGGAAATCGGCAGGTCAAGGAAGATGAATACTTAAACGGCGTCATTCGACCTTTTGGTTGAAAATGGGTTCGGAATTTTCGCCTGATATTAGGCCCAACAACATTCAGACATATTCATGAGAATCATCCAGTTCTTATAAAACAAAATTATATTCAATAATTTAAAATTAATTAAAAATTAGAACATCAAATAAAAATTGTTATACGTCAAATAAAAATATTTAAAATACACTACACTAAAAACAATTAAATATGAAACATAACACTTTACATATAAATTTAAACATCTGAATCATTAAGAAATAATAAAAATTAACATTAAATTCGAATGGTTAAATATCAAAATAAAATATTAAAAGTGCTCACAAAATTCAAATAGTTTAACATCAAATGAAAATAATTAAACAACCAATGATACATTAAAAACACATGTAAAAAAAAAAGTTAAACATAAAATAAAACACTAAAAATACACATCAATATTTAAATAGTAAGCATTAAATAAAAATAATTAAACATCAAATGAAAATATTACAACCACACGTTAAAATATTTAAACTTCAAATAATATACTAAAATACACATAAAATTATAATTGTTAAAATTATATTAAATTAAAATAGTTATATATAGTAAATAAAAGCATACACGAAATTTAAAACATCAAAGTATGCACCAAAAAATATTATACTAACTTAGGAAAATATAAACATCAATACTATTAAAATTTAATAACTTGTAATTCACCATATTGAAACATCAAAGCATACATAGAATAAAAATACATGTGAATTTTAAAGTGTCCACCAAAATGTGACATTGACATCGGGAAAGATAAAAAATCAATAATAAATTTTGAAAAACCAAGCCACATACTGAAATATCAAGAATGCATTAAATAAAATTCTAATATTTAAAAATAATAAACATAAATATTAATTTTTTAAATGACATGCTCAAAATCAAAAAAATCAATCAAAAACAAAATGTAAGTTAAAACTTCAAAATTAAAATAGTAAAATATCCCAAATTAGTGTCAAATAATTAAATTTTAGAAAATTTAACACATAAATACAAGATTTTACATTATATAATCAAAAATTAATTTTAAAACACATTATTTTATTGAAAATAGGAGTTTCAATATAACATCACAAGATTTGGTTGAAACATCAACTACTAAAAATGAATTATCAAGTCCAGTAGTAAAATCCCGCACATTGCGCGAAAATGAGGAAAAAATTGATCCGTGAATTTCTCCGACCCGGATTCTTGACCCGCAAGATTCTTATGACACATAATCATTAATTTCTCAATTATTTATGCCCAGTACCCCCAAAACCTAGTATTTGCACCGAAATCCCTCATTTCTCCTTCCTCCTCCAAATTTTCTTATAATTTTTTTGGAACCTCATTTCTAATTAAACTTCATAATATTGCACATTAATTCTAGATCTCACGGTGAGACAGTCTCGCGCAAGACTTTGTCTTGTGATTTAGTGTGACTTTGAGTTGTAATAGCATGCACTCCCTCTAGTTTTTTTTATTTTGGCTCCCACTTTTGGGCACTCTTTTTAACAAAATAGTGAAATGAATGTTGAGGATTGCATTAAAGTAAAAAAAAAAGTGAATTGAGTGGATGAAACAATCTAGGATTTGCCAAATATGAAAACGAGCCAATATAAAAAATAACCTTCCCTAAAAGGAAAGAGAGCTAGTATTAGAGGACCGGAGGTGTTGGTTTCTTCCCTAATTATAGAAATTTTCATTAGTGGAAATGAGAGATGTTTCCAGGAAGGTGGGGGAAGAATCTAGAGTACATCTTACATGACTTCAAGCATTCACTATGGTAGTTAGGGAGATGGAAGAGAATCCCATGCACTCCCATCCATAACAACTTCCATTCCTTATAGTTTGAGAGATCAACTCTTAGAGTGAAGAGTTAGAAGTATTCATGCTCTCTAATTAGTGAGTATCCACCATTGTGTGAGTAGCCTTGTAATTCATCCTACATGGGTGAGATATTTGTAACCATACTATAGCCTCTTATAGTGGAATATTTGGACTACATAGTCCTGCAGTTTTTCCCAATTTGGGTTTTGTACATTACCAAATTTTGGTGTCCTATTTCATTTATCATCTTGATCACACAAAGTGGGAAATATTAATTTTTCCCAACAGTGGTATTGGAGCCACAAGATCCTCTTACCATGGAAAATAATGTTATTCCCTTCCAAGTCTTAATGCTGACTAAGAGCAACTATGACAATTGGAGTTTAAGGATGGTGGCCCTCCTTGGAGTACATAATACATGAGAGATAGTTGAGAAAGACCACACCAAATCTGAGAATGAAGGTGAACTATCTCAAGTTCAACTAAGTTTTTTGAGAGGTTCAAGAAAGAGAGACAAGAAGGCTCTCTGCCTAATCTATCAAGGGATAGATGAAGACACTTTTGAGAAGATTTCCGGAGCAGAGATGGTCAATGAAGCATGGGAGAAGCTTCAAGTGTCGCACAAGGGAGCGGATCAAGTTAAGAAGGTGCTTCTTCAAACTCTAAAAGGGGAGTTTGAGTCGTTGCATATGAAGACAGGTGAATTGGTTTTGGTTTATTTTTCAAGAATTTCGACGGTTGCTAATAACCTTAAGAGAAATGGTGAAAAGTTAGAGAATGTGAGAATTATGGAGAAATTTCTTAGATCTATTAATCCAAAGTTCGAGCACATAGTTGCCATTATTGGGGAGACAAAAGACTTGGAGACAATGAAAATAGAGCAAATTTTAGGCTCATTGCAAGCCTATGAAGAAAATAAGAAGAATAAGAAGGAAGTCGTGGAGCGGCATTCAAGATGCATGCTTATCCAATAAAGGGAGAAGATGATGGGAGCCAATAAAAATAAGGATGCGGTCAAGTGCAAAATTGTAGACATGGACATGGCTACAACCAATATTAGAGGTCAAATAATAACCACAAAAAATAATACTCACTTGGAGGTCGTAGTAGATGGAGACCAAAACCCAGGTATGACAAGTCTCGCATCAAATGCTATAAATGTGAGAGGTTTGGGCAATATGCCTCATAATGCATAAATAAAAGAGTTCATGAAAAGGCAAACTATGTTGATCGTATAAGCCAAGAAGATGGTATTCTATTTTTGTCTCTAAAGAAGAATTCGATGAAGAAGGATAATGAGATTGGATTCCATGCAAAACAGAATACAACTTCTTTCCACAATTTGAATAAGAAAGTGTTGAACAAGCAAGAATCGAGCAAGAAAGGGAGAAGCCAATTATCCCACAAGCTTCACCAGGTGTAAGTTCTAAAGAAAACGAAGAAAAGATGGATTCCTATATGTCATGCAAGGAGAAATTTGCAAGGGAGAGGTTAATAGTGCTCACAAAAACTCAAGTATAGAGCTATGGAACGAGAGGCTCGGCCATATAAGCGAGAAGGGTTTGCAGATCCTTGCCCGGAAAAACATCCTCCCAGACATAAAAGGTACAACACTTGACCATTGCATTGATTGTTTAGCTGGCAAGCAACATATAGTTTCTTTTGTAAAACCAGCATATCCACTTAGAAGAGAGCATATTATTGATTTATTCCACATTAAGGTATGGTCTATGAATGAAAGATCTTGGTGGTACATTGTATTTTGTAACTTTCATTGATGACCATTCGAGAAAGGTTTAGGTTTTTTTAAACAAAAGAACATGTGCTTGAGGCGTTCAAGGAGTTCCATGCAAGGGTGGAACGTGAGAAGGGCAAGAAGTTGAAGTCTTTCAAAACGGCTAATGGTGGAGAATACCGCGCCCATTTGAAGTATACTGCAAGTTCTATGACATCTAACATGAGAAGACGGTGCCAAAGACACCTCAGTAAAATAAATTTGGTGAGAGAATGAATCGCACCATTGAAGAATGAGTTCGGTGCATGTTGTCCCATGCCAACCTCTCTAAAGCATTCTAGGGAGAAGCTATGAATACCGATGTTAACATCATCAACATGTCCCCTTTAGTACCCTTGGATGGAGGCATACATGAAATTTGGTCGAAGAAAAGGTAACATATGACCAACTAAAGGTGTTTGGATGTCGATCATTTGTTCACATTCCTAAAGATGAGCGGGCCAAGCTAGATTCAAAAACAAAGAAGTGCATCTATCTTGGATCACCCAAAGATGAGTTTGGGTATCAGTTGTGGGATCCGGCCCAAAAAAATATTGTCAAAAGCATAGAGATTTTTTCTTTCTCTAGGAAGACTATTAGCGAGTGCAAAAGGTCACAAGAAGCCCAGTCTAGGCGGATTAAGGGGTATTTTGATCATATGCCATCTCTAGTGGTACGAGAAGAAATAAAAGTTGAGAGAAATCATGATGAAGTTGAGATCAATGATGAGCAAGCCACAACAGAGCAATCTCAGACAGGCGGTAGAGCAGTAGAGGAAGCAGATGATCCAGTAGAACCTGAGCCTCGGCGTTCCACTGGAGAGAGGAAAATTTCATCCAAATACTCTCGAAACAAGTACGTGACACTTACCGATAAGGAGGAGCCTCAACACTATGCTAAAGCCATGACAAGTGATCACAGAGATGATTGGGAAAGGGTTGCATAAGAGAAGATGCAGTCCTTACACGAGAATTATACATATGATCTTGTGAAGCAACCAAAAGGGGAACAAGCTCTAAAGTACAAATGGGTGTACAAGCTCAAGACCGAAGAAAACAATCCCAAACCAAGGTAAAAGGCTGGATTGTTGTTAAAGGATACAATCAGAAGAAAGTAATAGACTTGGATGAGATATTCTCACCCGTGGTGAAGATGTCGTCAATCAGAGTTGTAATGTGTCTCGCTGCTAGTTTGGACTTGGAAGTTGAACAACTTTATGATAAGATGGCTTTCTTACATGGAGACCTTGAGGAAGAAATGTACATGGAGCAACCTGATAGATCTATACATACGGGAAAAGAGAATTTGGTGTGTCGTCTCAAAAGGAGTCTCTATGGTTTGAAGCAAGCACCACGCCAATGGTACAAGAAATTTGAATACTTCTTGAATCATCATGGATTTAAGAAGACACACATTGATCATTGTGTTTTCATGAAATGGTACGATATAGGTGACTTTCTCATACTCATTCTTTTATGTTGATGATATGTTGATTGTTGGGCAGGATAAAGGTAAAAATACTGCTCTTAAGAAAGCATTGAGTAATTCATTTGCTATGAAAGATTTGGGACCAGCCAGACATGTTCTTGGGATGAGGATCACTCGAGATCGATCTGAAATACTACTTAGGCTATCCCAAGAGAGATATATTGAGAATATTCTTGAGAGGTTTAACATGGACAAGGCCAAATCTGTTATTGTACTACTTGGCGGGCACTTCAAGTTCTATAAGAAACAAAGCCCAAAAGGTGATGAAGATATGAGAGGTGTTCCATATTCGTTGGTTGTTAGTAGTCTCATGTACGCCATGATTTGTACTCGGCCAAATATTGCACATGCGGTTGGTGTGGTGACCAGGCATTTGTCAAAACCTAGGAAGGAACACTGGACACCTGTGAAATGGATACTTCGATATCTTAGAGGAATGACCAACCGGTGTTTGTACTTTAGAAAACAAGAACCCTTGTTGGAGGAATACACGGATGCAGATATGGCTAGAGACTTGGAGTATAGAAAAATTAACAGCGGGATATGTAACTACCTCTGTAGGGGGAGCTGTGTCTTGGCAGTCAAAACTCCAAAAGTGTGTGCTCTTTCTATGACGAAAGCGGAGTACATTGCCACCATAAGAGCTTTCAAGGAGATATTGTGGATGAAGAACTTCCTATTGGAATTGGGGTTAAAGCAACATAAGTATGTCCTCTTTCATGACAACCAGAGTGACATCCACTTAGCCAAGAATTCAGCCTACCATTCATGAACAAAACATATTGATGTTCGTTATCATTGGATTCAGGATGTATTGGAAGAAAAAGTGGCTACAACTTGAAAATGTGTACATTGGTGATAATTGTTAAGACATGATGACTAAGGCATTACTAAGTAAGAAGATTGATGAGTGGAAGAGAGAGATATTTCTAGGAAGATATGGGAAGAATCTATAATACATCCTAGAAGGCTCCAAACATTTACTATGGTAGTTGGGGAGATGGAAGAAAATTCTAAAGTTTGATTGGTTCACCTATAAATAGAGGTGATGGAGAAGAGTTCATCATTCAATCTCATCCACTCCAATCCATAGCCACTTTCATTACTTCTTGTGTGAGAGATCCACTCCTAGTGTGAGGAGTTAGAGAAGTATTCATCCTCTCTAATTAGTGAGTATCCACCGTTGTGTGAGTAACTTTGTAATCCATCATACTTTGGTGAAATATTTGTAACTCTACTATAACATTTTATAGTGGAATATTTAGACTAAATGGTCCCACGGTTTTTTCCAATTTAAATTTTCTGCTTTACAAATTTTGGTGTCATAATCTTCATTATTTTTCATTTATAATCCTGATTATACAAGGAGGAGGAAAATATAAATTTTTCCCAACAGGAATTAGTACTTTGAGTTGGAACGGAAAGTCTCTTTAGTGGTCTGGTGGGATACAGGATCTCCAAGAGCCCACCGTTTTTGCTCGATGCCATTTCTTTCCAGCTTCAAAAGTGGGGAAATGCCAGCTGGTACAAGCATTTTGTTTTCCATTTGGATTCATTGTACTCACAATAAAGAAAACAAACTTTCATGATTGATTAGGCTTTTCGCAGAATAATCAAGTTTGACTAGGATAAATACGTATCAAACTGGTGATTATCTAAAGACTACTGTTTTAATTATCTCTTACCTTTCAAAATTTTGTTTATGGACTATTGACAAAACGAAAAAAACTCATGGTTTGTCATTAAATTACGAACAATTTACTGGATTTTATGTATCTGTTAAATAAAATACTAAACAATTAAATTTAAATAAATTATTCTTTAAATTAAACATATTTTTTACACTTACATATTCAGACCACTACTACAAATTGAATCTATTGTAACATTTTTTTCCAACACTTGTTTAAAATATTACAATATATTATAAAGTGTTACTTTCAACTTTGAAAAATGTTACATAAATATTAAAAAAGTGTTACCTAAATTTTAAAAAGTGTTACATTAGATCTAATATAACATCGCATAAGGTAATACTTGTAAAAGTGTTACAATAGTACCTAAAGTAACACTTTTACAAATATTACCTTATGCGATGTTACATTAAACCTAATGTAACACTTTTTAAATTTTAGGTAACACTTCTTAATATTTATGTAACACTTTTCAAAAATTTAAGTAACACTTTATAAGTTATTGTAATATTTTAAATAAGTGTTGTAAGGAAAGTGTTACATTAGCCTTAGTTTGTAGTAGTGGACATACCTTATTTAAAAAGTCTCTTGTTAGACCGACTAACGATTAGACCAATCATAAGAAACTTCTTTTCAATAATTTTTAAAGTCAAATTATAATTATTTATACATTGTTATATGTTTTAAAAGTTTTCAAAATTATAGAAATCTCATTGTAATAAATAAAAATAAGAGTCAAGTGCTAAAATAACCCAAACATTATGATGAAAATGCCAATAAAACTCTGGAAAATGAGAAAATGAAAAAATAACCCTAAATTTGTGTTATATGTGTCAATCTAACCCTGGTCACTGTTGACTTCAATTGTCAACAAGAAATTTGGACGAAATTTAAGGAAATTGGAATTTTACCCCTGGAATAAAAAATAAAAGAAAAATGGGGAAAATCATTCTTCTTCATTCTAGGCGTTCCACCTCTTGCCCAAATTGCTCCGCTACCTTGCTTCGCTAATCTACCATCAATCCGCCTCGTCTCCCAATCCGCAGCGGAACACCATAGGAGGCTCGAGCTCTATTCTCGCGACAACACCACTGTCTGAGTTCGTCCTCGCCGAGCAAGTGATCCCGTCGGCGAGCTCAATGTCGCCCTCTCCACGAACGAGCCAAGCCCCGTCGAATTCAGCGCCGAAGACCTCAACACTCAAGTTGCACCGTCTGCAGAAGATGCCAGACAACACTCAAGTTGCACCGTTAGCAAACCCTGTGCTCGACTCCAATCCAATCAAGCCAGATCCAGCGTTAGCTAACCCATTGGGCTTTTCAGTCTCCGTGAAACCAGCACCTCCTCCACCTTTTTCCCACTGTGCCACCGCCACCGTACTAAGCGTCTTCGCTGGAGTTGGGCTAGGCTAGACTGCTTGCTTTCTTGACAGGAAGGAAAATGGTTTACTAGCGACATGGAGATGGGGTGGTGGTCGCTGGTGGTGGGGTAGTGGTTGGGGGTTAGGATGGGTTTTGAAGAAGAAGAAATTGGGTAAAATGGAAATTCAGCTTTTGGGCCAAAGGGCATTTTTATCATTTCATGTCCAGTCAGCACCTTAATTGATGAGTCAATGTCGGAATAATATCAAAAGGTTATAACTGCACAATTTAGCCTAAAGATAGGGTTATTTGGGCACTTTCTCATTTTGAAAGGTTATATTGGCACTTTCAGCATAAAGTTGGGGTTAGAAGTGTATATAACCATAAAAACGTCAAATCACTTCATTAGTTATAAAAACATAAAATGGCCCCGTCTAACGATTATTCGGTCTAAAAAACTTTGTAAACATTATTACATGTTTTAACTTATAAATACAACATTAAGAAATTTGAAAATACAGTTTTTTAAATTATTAGTGAGATAAAACGGAGTTGGCCAGATTGCATGCCCTCTGTGAAGAGAAGTACACTACCAACTTCACTTTGCATGGTGAGCTCAAGGCTCTCAAGGATTGTGGACCTGCTTGTCTAAGGTATCCTCGTGTGTTGATTGATAAGTTGTTGGGCACTCAAGATTTTCGATGGTTACTTGGAGATATGTACGTGAAGATGGCTGAGGTTGAGAGGTGTGTGGCTATGTTTTGCCTTTGCCAACAGAATCCAGACCTGGACATAGCTGGATTGGTGAAGGGGTATGTTTTGGAAGAGGCATTGGAGAGCGTAAAGGGTGTTGTGGATGAATGGCTGATCAATATGGTGCAGGGAGAAGGTGCTACTTTTAGGTTAGTTAGAGCTGGCTGGGATGGGCTTATTGCCTTTATGGGGGGATGGAGGGTTTTGAGGTTGACTAGTGTGCAGGTCTAATTGAGCCTTGCAGGGTTAGTGGTGAGTTGTGGGCTGGCGCTGCGACTGGGGCTTCCATGCTAGTCCTATTGGCGGGGATGAGGTAACTAGTCCTAAGGTGGGCTATATATAATTGATGTATCCTATGTAACCATTATGGCACTAAATGTTAACTCTTCGATAATGTAGTGTGTGTTTCATCCTATTATTTATATTGAAAAAATTGATGGACATTGTATGTTTTCTAGGTAGGGGAGGCTCTTATGAAAGTTTCTATACCTGGTATTTATCCTCGAGGTGTATGTGATATGGCTTTAGTGGTTGGGCTTCCAAATAAAGTTATGGATTGGGATGGCTACAATTGGTAGGGTTATGGAAATGGAGGTCCTAGTGATGATTCTCCCAATGACTTAACTAAGGTTGTAAGGCTTGTATACAAGATCCAGATAAAGTCTATGAATATCTTAAGGGTGCAGGGGTTTCTACTGAGACTAAGGGGTGGCTAATAAAGCTGGGGGGGGGGGGGTCTTATAAGAGCACTTATGTAAAGGTTTACTTAGTTTGAGTTATGCTGGAAAACACACATTGGAGTCCGTCGTCGTGCCTCTCAAAGATAGTATTTATAGCCCTAATTGCGGCTAACTACTAGAAAGTAGATAGTAGCAATTCGGGGTCATCCACGAGGAAAAGGGGATTTTATCCA
>JAULKM010109163.1:0-23466 GCA_032355605.1 Rubia tinctorum
ATACTAATGCCATGGATGATGTCATGTTCAAACGCTTCAATGAAGAGGTTTTGATACTACTAAGAAGAGCAATCACAACTGCAAACACATTACAGCTTCTACACTCAAATTGTATGAGGATAGATTATCATTTTAAACATTTTGTTTACTTAGATAATCTACTCCTCTTTTCTCTTTCGTCACATAGAACTTGTTTTTTTCAATACTTTTGTAAGTGCAAGTCTGGCCAGAATACGTCGACACGGGGTGTGGAGGCGATATATATGGAACATTTGCACTTCATAACTATCAAACTCATTATCATGTACTTTATTTTATTCAAACGGTTTGGGGATAGCAATAAATACCCTACATCTCTATGAGATGTTTTTAACTTAAAAAAAATCAATGCAACCCGAAATTTTTATCTTGATTTCTTTAAATTTGTACTTTACACCTTGGTGTTTCCATAATTTATGAAAAGATCGTATTCAATTTGTAGTTTAAACCTTGATTTTTCCATAATTTATGGAAATGTCGTCTTTCATTAGACAAACTCTTTTTAGTAATTGTATTTTTAATTTTTTTTAAAATAACAATCAATTCAAAATGCAGAATCATTGACAAATTATTACATTGCAAGCCTGATGCATAGTCAACAAAATACAGTGTAGATCACTGAAAACACAACCAGGCCAACATTTGATTTCTGGCAAAACAGATAAAGAAGCTTCAAATTACTCTGCTTGAAGGCGTGTTCCACTTCTACTCCTCCACCTGACTCTTCTTCTTGCTGCATGTCTTCTCCCAATTGGACTTCGTATATCTCTTCTTGCTAAGATGAGCCATGTGATCATGAACCAGTGTCTCCACTCATGAGTTCCTAGTCCTACAACCATCTTGGGTAAAGAATTGTGCTACTGATGTACTGGTCTTAGCTAACAAGCCTTGAGCAACTGTAAGCAAAGTAGGAAAATTAGAACGTTCCACACATGTAGGCTCCGCAGGATTTACCATAAGTCGGTATTACTGCGGATACCGGAAGGATGTTATTTGATATAGTTCGATGTTGTTATGCCCCAATTAATTGGATATATTAGAGTGTTTTAAGCTCGAATTACACGGAATGAGAAGATAGGTTAGAAATAGTAGGGAAAGAATCTGAAAGAATAGGGGAAGAAACATAATTATTAGGGAAAAATGCATTCATACCCCCCAATTTCTTGGTTAGTGCACATATACCACAAATTTTTCAAAAGTGCACATATACCCCTGGATTAGCTGTAACTTATTCATATATATCCTTCCTGCCTGAGTCCGACGATGACCTATTATTTTCCAGTGTTGGCCAATATTGAAATTACCAAAATAACATCCATTTCATTTTTGAAAAATTAAGGACTATTTTACCCTCCACTGAAGTGGGACCCACCATTCATCAACATCGATATAAAATGCCTTGTCAAAATTTTGAGTTCAAAAATAGTGCAATATGGACTAAGATTCGAAACTCTTCATATACGACTTGGCCGGGAGAGATTTAGTTCTCGTTTCCAACTCGAATTGCAGTGGATTTCCCTTGTCTGTGTTGGATTACTCGAATGGATTCAAGATATGGAGCGAAATCTGAAATTGGTTTCTAAATTTTGATTTTTTTAGGGGCAAAACAATCATTACTAACCAATTTTCCAGATGTCACCAGGGGTACAAATGCACTTTCAAAAAACTGGAGGGTATATGTGCACAAAATAAGGAACTGAGGGGGAAAAATGCACATTTTTCTAATTATTATTCCACGCAATCAATTACACCAAATCCTTTTTTAAAAGGAGCTCAACCACTACACAACAAACTCACGTTCCACATGTAGCCTTGTAAACAGTAAACAAGAGTAAAATATTATTTTTAATTACTAATTTAATAAATCCTAATTTACCAAAAAATAATCGTAACATTATTGCCTTCAAAGCAATCAAGAACTTCATAATTTCCCCTCGAAGCTCCGGGTACATCAAGATTGGTGAGTCAGTAAGTAGTAATGTGTTATTCACAAGCAATATAGCAGACATTTCCGCCCATTCAAGCATCCGTACCGCCTCCAATTGCCCTTCTTAATTTCTTTCGACAGGTTCATAGAAAGCTCAGTAATTAGCTTCCTCAATCTTTGATTAGCCCCTGATGCATCACGATAGGCTTGTGCATGCTCAAGATTTGAAAACAGTTTTAGGTACATGCCCGTCAAACCTTCATCCCACAATAGTACCCCTACACTGCCTAAATTCTTCCAGATTGACCAGCCAGTTTCTCTTAAAGACCAAATAATCCTAGCTCACCAGCTTTTTCCTTCTCGAATGTCTCAAATTACTGATAGATGATAGTAACCGAAGAATAATTCTAGTGCTTGAAAGATGCACACACACGTACCAGCGAGTCGACACACCAAGTCACCTCAAATGCTCGTTCTCTACTTAACAACATAGCAACAATGCAAGTGGTGGTGCTAATTCAGGGAACACCATCCAGCAATACCCTAGGCCAATATAAATCTGGTTGAAGAAAGAGCTTTGCAACGTCATGCGGGTTTAATATTCTTCATTAACCTATTCCTCGGGGTTTAAACTATATTCATCTAGAATTTGGTTATACTCAGTTAGCGGAAGATGTGATGGCCGAAATCTACCACATTTCATGTTGATTACCTTCAAAAATTTAATCTTATCAACAACATGTTCTGGTGAAAAGACAAACTGGGAGAAGAAATAAGACTTATCGATAATGACTACTATTTCACCAGAATGATAGTGTTAAGGAAATAGATGGTAGTTACCATATAAAATTAGTTATAGATGGTAATTTCTTTATTGACTTTGGAATCCTATTTCCTGATAGATTTTGGTTTGTTATGCCACTATATATATTGTAACCCTCATCATTGATGAGATGTGTCATTGATGTGATATCAATGAACCATAATAAAATATTTTATATTTTAACATGGTATCAGAGCTTAAAAATTCTGAGAAGTAAACCCTAAATAAATCTATTGACGTCTTCCACCAGAGTCACTACCACCGTCAAGCTGCGCATTAAACTACACGCGCCGCCACCATCGTCAACTTCCCTTCCGGTTGTTGTTTTTCCGATCGCCGCTTCCACCTCAATGTTGCCGCAATCCGTATGACTCCGATCTTCCGGCGAGTGACGTTCACGCACCACCGCCCGACTCCACACACTACCGCCGGACATCCACTATCACAGGACTGACCCTCTAGCACCGGTTTTTCGAAAGTTCTAGTACCGGTGTTTGGGGACCAAAAAATATGTGCCTAAGTAGCCGATGAAACATTTTCACCGGATTTTGAAAAACCGGTGCTAGATTTAGCGCCGGTTTTTTTGTTAGCACCAGTTTTATAAAATCGGTGCTAAAATGGCACCATTTTTCATGTTAGCACAGGTCAAAAAACCGGTGCTAACATGAAAACCGATGCCATTTTGCGTACCAATTTTTTGAGTAGCACTGATTTTCTAAAGCCGTTGCAATATTGGCACTGGTTTTCATATATCAGCACCGGTCTAAAAAGCCGGTGTTGAATTTGCACCAGTTTTATATGGAATCAGTTTTTTTTGCATGGGTTTTTAGAAAACCAGTATTAAAATTGTCATCGGTTTTTGAGTTGGAATTGCAATTGGGCGCTGACCGCAGCTGCTCGTAACTGCTCTATTAGTTTGATTTGGGAAAATTAGAATTGGACTTGGGCGCTGACCGCAACTGCTCTGTTTGTTCGATTCGGGAAAAGCAACAGTAGAATTGGGCGTTGACTGCAGCTGCGCGCAGCCGCTCTAATACTTCACAACAAACAGTAAAACAGTCTAACAACATATATATGACCACATCTAGCAACATCAAAACAAATTCCACTAAATGTATGATACAAGATTAATAATCTATTAGACTGAACATAACTATCCTGTTGGTTAAGTTTGCTGCAAGTGATGTTTATTTTTAGTAAATAGATTTACTTCATGCCAAGTATGTAGGAGTTTGTTTGTTAGTGGAAGTAGTGAAGTAGTGGAAGTAGTGAGTACGTGACCCATTTTCCATGACTCCATGATTCCTTTTTTGTAGCTTTGTTTTGGTTATAAATAAGAGAAAAATCAGAAAAGCAGTAACATTATTACTGCACCAAAAATCCCTTGCCTTTGTTTACTCCTTACCAACGTAAACATTTGTTTACTGCAAACCAAATTTTGGTATTTATTTTGCTTCACCTTACCAACGTAACTTTGCCTTTGTTTACTCCAAAAACCAAAATCCCTTGTTTTCTCTTACTTTCTTTTTCTGTCTGAAACTACAATCGTATCATGTTTCACGTTTAGCTGATTCTGGGTTATAAATAAATGTAGTTCGAAAATGGGAAAAGTTTGCCTTCCGCTAGATGAACTCGCACAGTCTGGTCTATGTGATGACGATATATTCTCAAGAAATGTTACTGACGGGTGTAGGGCATTCACGAAGATGCAGATTCAACGCGCGAGATCCTACTTTGAAAATGCAGAAGGATCATCGCGACAAGGCTATCCGTGGGAAGGTAGGTTTTCATGGTTCTCAGGACAATATGCTAAACCTTTATTAGCCTCCTTATAAGTGTATACTCCCTCCACCCCCATATGTGTATTACTTGTCTTATTTGGTATTTCTTAATTAAGGTGACTTACTTCCATTTTTTATTAAAAAAAAGTTGAATGTGAAAAATAAAGATGAAATCATTTTAGTCCAAAAATCATTTTTATGCTATTTCACCGACTTTATAAAAAAAATAATTTGTATCATTAGAAAGAGAGATTGTCCAAAATGGTACCCACTTTTAAATGAAATTCACAGTTTAGTACCCAAATTTTGAGTTTATCCTATAAAGATACCCGTTTTTTCATATATGTCTTAAAAGGTACCTTTAAGAAAATAATGGGTACAAATTTGGATCAAAATTGTTCCATATGCTATCCACTTTTAACTAAATATACATTTTCGGGACATTTATATATAAAAAAAATTGGTACCATTTAAGGACAAATTTTAAAATATGGTACGAAATTGTGAATTTAACTTAAAACTGGGTAGTAGACATTTTCTCTCATTGCAATTATCTTCTTACAATCTGCACAAATTTCAAAAATGAATAAATGCCAAAATATTTACTCCCTGACTCCCAAGATTAATGATACGATTACTTTTTCACGGTGTTCAATGATCATATTTGACCGTAAATATCTCTAGTGATATATAACAATTTCACATAAATAATGGATATTTAGAAAATAGATACTAAGATGAATCTAACACTATATCAAAAAAGTCTCTTAGGACATTTATGTAGGGACCCTTTTATTAAAAAAGTGTCCGAACAAATGCATATTAGGACGTTTATAGAATTAAACGTCATAATACTGTGTGACACATATTAAAAGTGACCCAATATATATATATATATATATATATATATATATATATGATTAGGACATTACAAAGCGATCCAATATTAAAACTACTGGGACATTTGTAAGTGCCCTAATAGATGTATGTTGGGACGCTTATAAATTAAAAGTCCCAATATATATGTAATTAAGATATTAAAAAGCGACCTAATATTAACAGGACACATAAAAACAACCCTATATCTTGTCTATAGAGTCGCTTAATATAGCGACTCAAGATCTATAGGGACTCACGATAAGGGACGTTTTAGAAGTGTCATACTCCTCCTGTTTTGTTTTTATTGGCAGCATAGCAACTGGCACTTGGATTTTTGGCTACATCTGAATTGACTTAAAGTAAAAAAAAGATGATGAAAAGTCAGAAAAAGGTAAATTGTACGGAAGGTTTAGGGTACTTCAGCCCCCAAATATTGTTAATTTTTCCCTCCAAAAGATGAGATAACACACGGAAAATGGGGGGAACTTGTTAATCAAAAATTGAAATTCAACTAATCTGGAAGAAAAACCCCACTTGTCTATTAAATAATTAAAATATCACGAATCCCTTAAAATGAATAAAAGCGGCTTCAACTCCTCTCTCACTTCTATTCTAATACATTCTCCATGCACTGGTGTCTATTTCTTCCTCCACTCCACTGTTGCTGAAACAAAATAATTCATCACATAAGCATTAGATCTTCTTCTTGGTAGTGCAATGGAGGAGGCATCGGCTTCACGCATTTGACTAACGGACATTCAACGTGCACAAATTGGTGAATTCATCCCACAGAATCAGGTACATAGGAAGATGTTATGAAGCCGTCGTAAAGAAGCAACTCGAAGGTGGAACACATCAGTTCGCACGTGAGCTGCCTCCACTCCCTGCAAATTTCACAAGATGAACAAGGGTTAGCTCGGTATTTGAGGAGTAAATGAAGGGAAAGAAAGGAAGAACAAGTGTCCCTATCAACAAAGAACTAGAAATGTTGGTTCCATTGCATATGAGAACAGCACAAAGAGATTACGCTGCTGCAGTTGGGGTTAGCACAACGAGAATGCACAAATGGATCAAAGAGGGAACAATATGCAGCCACTCAAATGCAATAAAGATCCAAATCTCATGCATCAATGAAATGAGCAAGTTATTCTACTCAGTTTCTCACTTGAAGCATGACATAATAGATGGTAGAACAAAGTTTTTGGATACGCAACACGTTGTTCACATAGATGATAAATGGTTTTTCATTACGAGAGTGGTCGAGAGGTACTATCTTCTTCCAGAGGAAGAAGAGCCTCATCGAACTGTTCAAAACAAGAGATATATATCAAAAATTATGCTCTTGTGTGCGGTATGTAGACATGTCTTTAATAGTGAAGGGGAGGTGTTATTTGATGGGAAAATAGGAATATAGCCATTTATTACGAAGGAGCCAGTGAAGAATACAAGTATAAACAGACTTGCAGGTACAATTGTGACAAAACCGATTCCATCTATATATAGAGAAGTCATAAAAAATCATGTTGGAGAAATTGGTACCATCAATTAAAAGAAAATGACCTCTACTTGCAAACACAAATATCACAATTCGATAAGATAATGCAAGGCCACATATATGTGATGATGATCCTGAATTTAGAAGAGTGGAAAGTGCAGATGAGTTTAACACAAGATTGGGGTTCTAGCCACCCAACAGTCCAGATTTAAACATATTAGATTTGGAATTTTTCAGATCGATACAGTCCTTGCAGCATAAAACAAATTCGCGCACATTGGATGAGCTAGTAGAATCAAGTAAAAATGCTTTCACGCAACTCAAGGCAAAAACACTAAACAAGGTGTTCTTATCACTACAGTGTGTGATGGTGGAAATAATGAAATGCAAGGGTTCCAACAGATACAAGCTACCACAAATGGGGAAGGATGCACTTGAATGACAAAGTTTATTACCCACAGACCTAGAGGTGGACACATAATTGCTACGAGAGTGCCTACAATATTTGATGGCACATAACCATGCAAATGAGCTGCAACACTTAATTGACCAAGTAATGAGATGACTATTTCAAGTTAATGCATGTACCCATTCATGTAGGATTGGATTGTGTTCCATAGGGTGCTACTTAATTTAAACATGTTGTATTATTTTGTAAACATGTTTAAGATGCAACCCCACATGCCTTTTCTAATAGTTAAGAACTTTTTTCAGTATATGTTATGCTTATTTCACAACTTTTGTTTAGTGAAATTTATTATCACATTCGCAGGCTGACAAAAATAGAATAAAAAATAGTCCCAAAATCAGGAAATTCAGGGATTCGTTCCAAAACAAAGAAAGAGAAAATAAGTTAATATATCACAAGAAAGTAAACAACACGTAATTAGGCCGAACATGACAACCTTATGCAGCACAATCAATCTCACACAATAGACCAACACATAAATATGCTGCACAACATGGCCACATGGAATGAACAATATATATATATATTGACTGAATGGGAAAGCCTCATGCAATGGAAGAGTAATCAAATCACAGCAAGTACACAAAAATAAAATGCATCCCTTGATATCTATTATATATTTGATGTTATAAAAGCACTACCTATATTGGGTAGTACACCAGCCACATGCTCATTAGCGTGGGATGAGGGAGTTTTGCCAGATTCATTAGAATGATATTGCTGGAGCAGAAGTTTGTGCACTAGAGGGTTTACCCGTGAAAAGTCAATAAAAAGCCATTTATAAAATACACTTGAAAAATTTAGAAAGAAAATGAGTGGATTAAAGCATCAGTGAAGCAGATTTGATAGTTATAGAAGCAAATGATTACGATAATAATAAAAGCAAATGATAACTAATAATTGTCATTTGATGAAAATAATACTTAACAACAAAGGTTAAAATAATCTGCACTATTCACAAAATTTGTTTTACAGATTTGTAAATGAAAATGTAAAGAAAATTTCCATTCATTAATTGTAAATCAAATCTGCCATAATGAATGTAAAGCAGATTTGTTTTACGGATTTGTAAAGCAGAAATGTAAAGAAGATTTCCATTCACGAATGTAAAGCATATTTGTAAATGGAAATGTAAAGCACATTTGTTTTCAAATTAAAACAGATTTGTAAACAATCTGTAAATGTAAAGCAGATTTGTTTCAAAATTAAGAAAATCAGTGAACATAAAAAATAAGAACATAAATATGGTATTTTTCACTATATTTAAAAATCAAACACAACAAGTTATCCATTTATGCACTAAGCATTCATTATGGCAACTAACTCTAGAATTGTTGATTGCCGTAGATAAGTTTAAAATTGCTTAGAATTAGTTAAAGTGAGAATAAATACATAAATTGGGAGAATATGTGATAAATGTCACAAGCATTTCATTTGTAGGGGAAACAATAAGGTCGATTGTACCTTGGACAAGTCGACAAGCACCTCATTCAAATCGTATATGTATGGTGGGGCAATGACTGGTTCTGCAGGAAGGATTACTTCCTCTACAATGTCCTCTGCTGCCTCTTCGTCGAATTTGTAAGTGTCAGCGACAACCGGCCATCCATCGGTATCAACATAGTGACGCAGGCCAGATCTTTTAACCTGCGTATTGTCTTCAACCTCCCCGCTGGTAGAGATGGCTCAGAGAGTGTCGTATAGGCTCCGGTCTCTTCCACGTCATCCTGGCCACTGCTGCCACCACTAGGATGTGCTAGTTATGGCAATCATTGCCATTTTTAGGGATGGAGGACGAGAGATTTTGCCACTCGATTTCATCTACTACGGTGTCCTCCATCTGAGAATCCTAAAGGTATTGCGATTCCGATTTTCCGGGAAGAGGAATATCATAGTTTATGAGAGGCGGGGATTCCGAGCGGGCAGGGCATTGTTGGGTCATGGAGGCGGGAGCAAGACTGGGTATGGTGAGGGCTGGGGAAAGTGTTTGGGAGGAAGGTATGAGATGAGTTTTGAGAGTGTTTAGGGTTTCATGAATCAATTTATACCGTGGCTGAAGCAAGTGTATAGGTTTTTTGAAATTGGATCAAGAATTGGGTTTTGAGTATTCAAAACTCTTTGACCCATTTCTGCAAAATAAACGAGGGAAACATAAGCTTGCTATCGTTGTTAATGTGGCTTAACTGTTAGATGGGTTACTGTAATTTTTGAATCACCATGAGGACAAAATCGTCCAAATAAAAATTATCCATTTCCTTTTTGGGAAACATATCAAAGGCTACCAATTAAAACAAAACAGCCATTTATGGTAACTATGCCAATAAAAACAAAACAGAGGGAGTATGAATGGAAACGTCCTAATAGAAACCTGTTGGGAGACTTTTTAGCATCCTAATAGGACTTTTGTGTTGTAGTGTAACTATATCTCACATTATATTTTTATTATATATATATTAATTTTATATTTAGAGTCAAAGTTTTTTAAATTTTATTAGAAAAATCAATTGAACCATTAATCTAAGGGCAGAGGGAGTATATAACAATCATAATGCCATAATGAGAGTACAAAATTCTTTTTTTCCCAATACTATATCCGTCCTAGTAAATAAGGCACATTTTGACTTTTGAAAGTCAAACTGAGCAATTTCGACCATTAAATTATATTATTATTATGTTATATGTTGTTGGATTCAACATAACATATATTTTTATATTATTATTATTTAGATTTTAGATTTTTTGGACATATAAATGAAGATATTAATAATTGAAAATTGATTCAATTGACTTTCAAAAGTTAAAATGTTCCATTTTTGCTGGGACATGATAGTATTAATTGAGTTTTAACACATGTTTTTTTTTTGCAGCTCCGGGCAATCATGATGGCAAACAAACTAATATTGGATAAAATTGAAGAAAATGACTATGATAACTTGATAAAAAAATACAGGACTACGTGATCCCTAATCGATTCCGTCAATTTCTTCCATTCGATAATTTTTTTAACGATTGGACTAAATTACTCGTTGATTCGTACTATGACGGTTACAGAACAATGAAAAGTTGTGTACTTTTACTCCTCGATTTGACATGGGAATCTTTATATCTTGGTTCCATGTCTTACTTTTTCAACTCATGTACATTGGCAAAGCAAATATGGAGATTAATGTTATTTTAGGTATTACATGTGTTGATTTTCAATCCATATTCAATAGGCTAACATTTTCCTGGTCTTTCAAGGGAACCACAGTTGTACATTCCCAGTTACTTAACACTTTACCCTCTTTTGCATGTTGGAATCTGTGGAAAGGTAGAAACAATTTTTTATTTGATGAAATAAAGCCTAAATTCATAAATATTATGAAACTCATCAAAGATGACTTGTTTCTACCTTTCTATAAAAAAAAACCATATGTGAGTCGTAGACCATCTAACCAACTTTGGGTCACAGGCTCACAGCTAGTCTCATCCCTAAACTGACCGTCCCTAAGAAGCCTCAGATCATGATAGTTAAATGGATTAAGCCTTCATGTCAAATTAAAATTGATGTAGATGCATCCTGGATAAAAGGCAAGGCCAATTGTGGAATTGGTATGGTCGTAAGAAATTCACAAGGCCAATTGATCAAAGCTTGTGTCTCTTCTGAACCAGCTATCAGTAGTTTCCATTTTGAATTACTGGCTATTCTAAAAGGAATTCAAATGGCAAGAAATTTGAGTTCTAATCAGTTCATCATTGAAAATGATAGTACTCAGGTCTTTTCATGCATAAAGGATCAATACAAATCCCCATGGCACCATTTTGACATTACACACCATGTTCACCTATCCCTAATTGAATCGCATATCTCTCATACATTGCGAGAAAAGAATCAGGTTGTGGATAGGTTGGCTAAACAAGCAGACAAAGGGAAATTAGAGTGTTACACACTGATGCATACCCAGCTAGATTAGAAAAACAAAAGGTTTGCTACACCTTGATAGGTTAGCTGTGCCAAACATAAGAGTATGAATGCTTCTAATAAAATTATTTACAGGTGACAGTTTTTGCTCAAACAAAAGAGAAGTACCAGCACACAACTGAAGTACAAGAAAGCAACAACAAAGCTGGATTTTCAAAATAAATTGAGCAAAACAGATGAACGTGGGACATGCATTCGGAAGACAAAAGTGTTACACGAGACTAGAAGACCAAAAGTGCATACACAAGGAGGAATCATCTACACAAGACCAGACGAGATTTTGGGACACATCTAAGTTCACCCAAACATATATATGAACGAATTGAAAATCTGGCCGGTGGTTAGCACTAATACATGGGATAGAGGCGCTAACAACGGAAACATTTCCAATATTTTCCTTTGTTCACTTCTTAATGTTATAATACAAAAGATGAAATGACAACCATTTCGCCTTTTGTTTCTCTTTTGTGAAAAATAAGTTCAATCTTGACCAAATCTCTTGTAAAAACTCTATAAAATTATTTGGCCAGCATTGAGGACCCTCATAAACATCCTTCCCATTAATGTGGGTTTTGATTAAAAAAAGTGGGAATCACTTTATCTTTTAATTTTTATTGCATCTTCAATTGGATCTACTCCCTATCATTTTCATTTTATTTCCAACTTTTAAAATAATAAAATCAATCCAATAAAAATGAGCCTTACAATGATTTCAGACCAAAATTGACATTATATTTATGTAAGCATCCAATAATAAGGATATTAAGACAAAGTCTTGTATGAAACCGCTTTTATAGTGAGATCAACAGGACTAATATGCAATATTATAGTAAAGTCTAATTAGAGATGCGATTTCAAATAAAATTTATAAAAAGTTCAGGAAATAGAAACGGATCTGGGTGCAAATAAATTTTTTTGAGGGCTAGGTATAAATAATTGGAGAATTGATGATTCAGAGTCAAAAGAATCTCGCAGGTCCGTAATTTGGGTTAATGAAATTTGTGGGTCAATTTTTCTCTCTATTTTTGCACAATATAAAGACTCATCTCACCCAATCTTATGATGAGACCAGGGGTCTCTAAAAATTTTAATAGTCTTAGGGACTTAAAGAAAATAGTATATAAGATATATATTTTTGGTATTAATTAGATTTATTTTTGTTCGCTCTCTTCCGTTTTTCCAAATTTCTGAAATTGCATCCTTAATTTTTTATTTAAAACCGTCCAAAATCAGTATAAAATCGCGAACCCGTAGGCTACATTGCATCGCATTTGTTAATCTGGCATCATAGAGGTATGATTTTCTTAATTCGTTCAGTTTTGTGGTTGATTTTTGGGGTTTTATGCTCTTTCATACAATGGGCGGTTTTCTCTGTAATTCCGGTGGTTTTCTCTGTAATTCCGGCCATGCATGTTATATATCCACCATTTATTGTGTTTGTGATTTTTTTTGTTATTTTGCAGATATTTTGTTTTTGTGACAAAATTGAAGGCGTCGAAGGAAGTTAGAGTGGATAAGGATAAATCCATCGTGGATAAAGGTGTTTATACTTCATTAGCTATTGATTTGAGCATTTTGAAAGTTTTTCTTCTGATTATTTGTTCGTTTATGTATAATTTAGGGTTTTTGTGTTGTTGCTCTGTTTTATTAATGAATTATTTGATGCGTTATTCGTTCTTAGCGATGTTGCTATGTTTTTGTTTGATGTTGCTCTTTGACGACTTATTTGAAGTTGCTCTATTTTATTATTTTCATATTTTTTGATTTTATGGTTTCAATAATATCAAACGATTGAGAATGGATCAATTAGCATGTTTATGTGTTTAGTTCAGGTTTTGTTGTGGTTTTCACATATCAACTATTTTATGATTTGTAATGTATACAGTTTAATGTTAGGTATTTGGATCTGTTTACCTTTGTTGTTTTAAATATTTCTTCATATGTTTATGTAATTACTTTGGTTAAATAAATTTGTGAAAATTTTGTGCATTTTGACGGTGTGTCTAATTCAGTTGAATTAAATGGTTGAATTTGAATTAGTTAATATGTTGATGTGCTTAGTTTAGTTATTTTTTGATTAGTTAATCTTAATCTTTTTATATTTTCTGTTTCTGAATATGTATGTAGATAGTCATATTTATCGGTTTACCTTTGGTGTTTCGGTTATTTATTCATGTGTTTATGTGATTACTTTTTAATGGAGAAAATTATAGATTTGGTATCCAATTTTAGGTGAAATTACAGGTTTCATTCCACTTTTTGCAAATTGTTCCCAAAACGTTCCTACTTTATTACAAAATGTTCTCAATATATTCCCACATACTATTAGCTGGTTTAAGTGAGTCAACAGTAAATCGACTTTTCTAATGATGATAGTGTCACTATTGGGAAGCAAAGAATTGGAAACAAGAACGATAGAAGAGGCAGTCTGATAACTTAATTAAAATTTGTTATGTCCAATGAAGGAACCAAATGAGAACATTTCATAATAATCTGGGAACCTTTTAAGAACATAGTGTAAAATGAGGAACGAAACGTGTAATTTTGCCTAAAAGTGGGCATCTAAACTGTCATTTTCTCCTCTCTTTTTTAATTGTAACTGATGCTATCAGTTGAATAAATCCAGTCGATTACAATCTAAATTCACTACTACATATGGTAGTGGTGAATGAATGATTAAAGACACTCAGTCAAAGGCGGGTCCTGAGGAACCGCCTTTGATTGGGAATCTGGAAGAGGTTCTGAACTCATAACTCCCTCCCAAGTCCCATCGAAATTTTTAAAGACACTTTTAAATCAATGAAGAACCACCTTTAATGGGCTTAACCATAGAACCGCCTTTAATGGATTGACTTTGTTTTATTTATGGGCCTAAGTATATATAGCTTTTCTCTCTCCTTTGCTTAGTAAATTTTCCTAACACTCCCAATCTCTCTACCGTCGCCACTCTCCAAAAAAATCCCTAGATCACCCACCAAACTCACTCCACCGCCCAGTACCCTCTCCCTCCCTCATCTCCCTCCTCTCCCTCTTGTGTCCAGCCTTCCTCCTCTCCCTCCCGCCACGTCGACTCCACCACCGGGGCTCTCCACAGCTGCCGAGAAGCCTGGCCTCCACCACCGAGAAGCCTGGCCTCCGCCACAGAGAAGCCTTGTCTCCACTGTTATGGGTCTGCACCGCGATTCCCCTCCATAGTGAAGTGCCCTATGCCGAGAAGTCCCTACGCTGCATCGCCTCCACCACCGAGAAGCCCTTCGCGGTGTCGCCTCTATCACCGCCGGGTTGCGTTTAAATTTTAGATCTTTATTATGAACCGTTTAGTTTCTTAATGTTTGTTTGTTGTTATTTTGATATCCAAGAAGCATGTTGATGTTTTTTTATTTTTTAGTGTCTGTAGATATGTTTTTTGACCCTTTTTTTCTTTGCTTGTTGTCAGAAAGCTTAGGTTTTTGCCAGAAACCAGATTTTTCCGGCAACTTTTTTTTAAAACACCCCAAATAAATTCCAAATCCGGAACTAAAATTCTGACCCGATCAAAGATGGTTTTTGAACTGACTTTGATTGAAATCAATCAAAGTCAAAAGTGTCTTCTCTGGTCCGATATAACCGCCGTTAATAGGCCTTTCTCTACTAGTGGTATGTTGTTAATCTGTAAGTTTCGAATTTAAATATTTATGCTTTTATGATAATTGACTGTATAATTTTCAGATTATAAAGCCCATCTTAAAGGGAAAAAGAATCAGATAAAACCTACTACAACTTGTATTCAAATACTCCCTCTGTTCCATCATTTTTTATCTATTTGCTTTTTTCACGGTCTTCAATGATCATGTTTGACCATCAATATCTCTAGATACCTATAGTATTTCCGCATAAAAAATTAATATTTAGAAAATAGATGTTAAGATGAATCTAACAATATCTCACATGATATTTTTATAATAAATATATTAATTTATATCATGGTCAAATTTTACCAAGAATAGCTTGGAAAAAGTCAATATGCCAAAATTGGTGAGACAGAGGGAGTATGATTGAATTTTATTTTGTTTTTTGTTTTTTATTACTTGATTTCTGTATCTATTTCTGATAAATTCCACTTTCTTTTATAGCCAATGGCTCGATATTATTAAAAGGTTGCGTAAGAGTAGCAGTAAATCTGGAGTGGATAAGTTTTACACCCTTATTTTTCCACGGTTAGCCAGACTAAATTTTGTTGAGCTATAGTCCAGGCAGTGGTGTAAAGATGCCTACTTTGTGGGAGCTAGTAGGTTGAACCTTGGTCCGGGACCAAGTGTTTTAAGGCAAGGCTTAGATGGTGGCTTTGGCTTATCAGTTGGGAGAATTAAGGCAAAGAATGGAAATGGTACGAGGCACCTACAATTAAGGTGATGGATATCCTTGGAAAGGAGGGTTAGTCTAAGATGGCTTAGTGGCAAGGTTTCGGGTTCCATGTCCCAAAAATACGATGTTTCGAGGATGGAAGGATAGATACTTGTGCAGGTTACAAACTGCACGGCCCAAGAGACGCATTGCTTCAGTTAAGCCTTAAAAGAAGATGGCAGTTAAAGAGAAGCTAGTTGTAGCTAAAAACTTGGAAAGAATCATGATTAAGTATAACCGCCAGGTAGTGATTAGGGACTATCTGAAAAGTTATTTCCCTTCAGGCGGTTTGGAGTGTTAACTGCCAAGTGTAACTTTGCCTATAGATACTCTCGGTTAGAACAAAGACCCCAAGATGTTCTGGTGGTCTGTTTTTCCAACCAAAGAACTTTCCTTTGATCAATCAAGATAAAGGTTGGAGTCGGGCTCCATAAATTTGAGTTTTCTTTCTTAGCTTACAATGTGTGAAACCTCGTTCCCTCATAGATTGTTGGTTAAAATTATAACAAGAGTTTAAGCCATAACTAAAGGTCTAACAAGTTGGTATCAAAGAAATGGTTCGATGCAATGATGAAGCAGCGCGAACTATGGCGACAACAAGTATCGAAAAAGATTAAGGCCTTGCAAGCTGAGAGTGATCTCCTCAAGGCCACGAGGTCAAGCTGGAGAAGGCTCTTGAAAAGTTGGATGCAAATTATGCACTCCCGGAGAAGCAAGTCATGGAGATGCCTAGTTCCTCCTTAAAAGGGATATCGACGGAACTTGAATCCCTTCGCCAAGATGTGGAGACCCTCAAACTCAACTTTAAGGAAAAGGGTGTTAAGGAGAAAGATGGCGAGGAGGATCCTCTTTGGACTAATTTAGTGGCAGAAGAAAAACTTCTTAACCAGGCCATTACTAAAGGCCCTGTCGATGGTTCAGGTCCAGAGGGAGTTGATGTATTCAAGGTGCCCAAGCCGAAGATTTTTAATGGAACCAGGAGTTCTAAAGAAGTTGAGAACTTTCTGTGAGGCATTGAAAACTAAACGTGGCAAGCATGTACTTGTCTTGTGATGCAAAACTCTGATGAAGAACCTGGAGTATGGATAGTGCGGCTATCCAAATAACAATGTGGGACAGTTTGAAGGAAGCATTGAAAACCTAGTACATGCCTACAAGTGCAGCATGGATCACTCTAGAGGCATTGAACAAGTTGAAGGAAATTGGTTCGGTGCAGGAATATGTGATGGCATTTACCTCTCTCATGTAGGATGTGACAGATATGTCTGAATCAGATAAGTCATTTACTTTTGTGAATGGTTTACAAAATTGGGGAAAGTGGTAGTTACATAGACAGGGTGTACAGAACTTAGCCCAGGTTGTTGTTTCCGCTAAGAAATTAGTGGACTTTAAACCCTTGTCCACTGGTTCTGGCGACAAGAAGGGAAAGACAGAAAGTAGAAGGAATGGAAGTCCAAAAAGTCTGACTCTAAGAAGGAGAACCACGGGAAGGATGGCTCTAAAGATGAAAAGAAGAAGATGAGTGGTTGTTACAAGTGTGGTGGTCCACACTTTGCCCGTGATTACCCACAGAAGAATGGCAGAGTGAATGCTACAACGGTTACTGAACCTAGCGAGACCAAGGACGTCCAGATGCAGATGAATTCCATACAACTCCTGAGTACTATCGGTATGGTTGGTCTCTCTATCCCTTTAAATTCATTGATGTTCATTTTGGGCACGATTAATGGTTATCATGTAAGTGCTATGCTTGATTCTGGTGCAACACAAAGTTTTATTTATGCCAAATTAGCTCAGGATTTGAAGTTGAATGTGATACCTCACAATTGTGAGATTAAAACTGTAAATGCACAACCTAAAAAGGTGTTAGGTCGGGTTGATGCCGATTTCCGTTTAAATGCTTGGTCAGGTGTAATTGGAATCATTGTGTTAAGATGCCTAGATGACTTTGAGATTATTTTAAGCAAATATTTTATGTGTATTCATTAGGCCTACCCAATCCCACACTTGAGTGGATTCATGATCATGGATGAAAAGGCTCCAGCCGTCATTCCTTGCTACTCAAGGGATCAGATCCAAGCAAGGAGGAAGAGAAAGGCTGAAGGGATGTTGCCGAAACTGTAATTGAAGGAAGGCTTGGAGAAAGGTGAACTCACGTTCCTTTTGGTACTGGTTGAAAAAGGCCAGACGTTGTCCAAGATGTCCCTCCGGCTATTACAGATTTACTTGATGATTATGCTGATCTGATGCCGACTGAGTTGCCAAAGAAGTTGCAACCCCAAAATCCACAAATCACAAGATTGAACTAATTCCGTGTGCAAGACCACCAACACAGGCCCCCTACTGCATGTCCCCGGTGGAACTAGTGGAACTCCGGAAGCAGCTGGACGAGTTGCAGGAGAGTGGATTGTTACAACCATCAAAGGCCCCTTACGGTGCGCCAACCTTATTCTAGAAGAAGGCAGATAGATCTCTCTGTTTCTGTGTGGACTACCGTGCTTTGAATATGTTAACGGTGAAGAATAAATTTCCTTTACCCAACACCTATGATTTGTTCGATAGTCTTGTAAATGTCGCTTTTATACTAAGATAAATCTAAGGGCAAGATACTGGCAGGTTAGAATAGTCGAGGGGGTGAAGAAAAGACAACAGTAGGTACCCGTTAAGGGTCATATGAGTTTCTGGTGATACCCCTTGAGCTTACAAATACACCAACAAGCTTCTGTAACTTAATGAACGACGTTCTCTATGAATATCTAAATAAGTTTATTTTTATGTACTTGGATGATATTGTTATTTACTTTGAGATGATTGAAGAAAACATTGAACACTTGAGAAATGAGTTTGACAAATTAAGGGAAAATGAACTTTTTGTCAAGAAGGAAAAGTGCGAGTTCTGCACTCAAGAAATCACTTTCCTTGGGTATATCCTAAGTGAGGGAAAATAAGGATGGATGAGAAGAAGGTGGCGGCCATGATGGAATTGCCGACCCCAAGCAAAGTTCCAGAATTAAAATAGTTTTTGGGCTTGGCAAATTATTATCGCCGACTTATAAAAGGCTATTCAAAGCCGATGAGACCTTTGACGGATTTTTTGAAAAATATGCTCCTTGGGTTTGGAGTGAAGCATGCAAGGCATCATTTGATTTTTTAAAAGATGCGGTTGCAACTGAACCTGATTTACAATTGTTGGATTTCAGTTAGCCATTTGAAATGTACATAGATGAATCCGATCCTACAATCGGCGGAGGGTTGGTGCAGGAGGGGCACCCAGTTGCTTTTAAAAGTAGGAAGTTGAAAGACCATGTCAAGGTACTGTACTAATGAGAAAGAAATGACGGTTGTAGTGCATTGCTTGGAGATTTCGAAGCCCTGCTTGCTGGGAACTTCGTTCATTGTGATAACGGATAATGTAGCAAATACTTACTTTAAGACGAAAAATAAGTTGACCCCAAATCAGGCAAGATGGCAGGAATTCTTGGCTGAGTTTGATTTTGATTTGATCCACAAACCATGAAAAGATAATCAGGTTGTGGATGCCTTAAGTCGGAAGCACGTTGGGGAATATGTTGCTGCCTTTACAAAAGTTGTGACAAATTTCATGGAGAAAATCCTGGATGGGTCTAAGAAAGACCCGATTTACTTGAATTCCAAAGTTTTTCTAGAATCCTTGCTATCAAGGATGCAACGCACTTTTGCTAAGTGCATCAATTTTATGCCAATATGATGTCGGTAGATGGAGGGTCATTGTTTACTATAGTTAATGGTAGACGGTTTAATGTTGATCCATGGAAGATCAATAATTAATTTTCTAGGTTGCCCATAAAAGAGGTTTCATAATTGTTATCCAGTGCTTTGTGATAGTCCTTTGAACATATATCATCATTCAAACTGACACGTACATGTTGATCACCCCCTATTTAATCCTACCCATCTAGCTTAATTTTACTCTAATAGGTCCATATATGATTGCGAATATGCGAAGAGTTATAAATTCAAGTATTTGACAGTAGAGAAGAGGATTGTATACGAGATGGTAGCAAGGAGTTTGGTGTCGGTGGGGGGTCACATCAGTGAGCCCACAATGACCACTGTTATGTTATACTATATTATTAAGAAGGTGAAGATTAATGCCGGCTATAGCATTCTACATCACATGTTGGTATCCATTGTGTATTCGATGAAGAAGGATATCAAGCTAACTTACGGGTCCTTCATTTCTGAAAACCTGAAATCAGATAACAGGTTAACATTTCAAGAGCCAGAAAGTGCCTCCTAAATTGTACAAACAGAGGTTCTTTGAGAACAAGAACTGGAAACTCATTGATTGGATATAGTCACACAGGTTTGCAGACGAAATAATAAGGGAAGGCGCACAAATGAAGGTAGTTATTTTTTAATTAAATCCATTATTGAAGTTTTCCATGCATGTTGCTATTGAAATATGATGCTCACAACTTTAGGTGAAGAGGATGACACATCATTCATGGTGGACATGTACAAACAAATGAAAATGAATGTCAAGAAGATAATACAATTTAGGAAGACGACTCTTAATATGAAGAAGTTGCCAGGGCAACCAGGGGCGCAGAAAGACGTGGGCAAGGGTCACAATCCCGGACATCCAATTAGATGTGTACTTCTCAATTGATAAAAATGTCGCCTTGTACGGAATCATGTCTTGATTTTTTTTAGGATGACATGTCTCGAATAATGTTATTCATTTCGCACAAAATATTTTCTTGTACATAATTTCAACATATGATTCAGTTTATATCCATCTCCTTCACTTGGTTAATTTACCATATTTCATTTACCATAATTTCATTTACCTTATTTTCCTAGTGCACTTCCGATTTCGGGACTTTTTTCGAATGTGACAAAACAATTGTATGCCCTTGCTTTTGTATTCGATAACATGTTCATATTCAAAACTATGAACCATTGTTTTTTATATGCACCTATCTAATTATAAATTGCAATAAATAATATTATAATGATGGAATGACAATCGAAATGCTTAATTTTATTACGTAATGCATTATGTGCTTTCTAAACTACAATCGGAAGAGAGGCATAATCAATCATTTAAAGAGAGCTACTCAATATTTAGTGATCTTTCAATATCGGAACAATGTGTCATATCGCGACGGTTGCTCAGAACCGTCGTCGCCATAATCAGATAACGATGGTTAGATTTAAACTGTCGTTGTTAGCTTACATAAGACCATGGTTGCCATTGAATTGTTGCATGTAACTGTACATATGCCTTTCTTCAGTGTGACAATTCGTTACAATATCGAAATAAGTAATGAACGGTGGTGCCGAGAAGGTTTACAAAAAAAAATGCCGCTCATTCACCTGTTAATAGCCCGCTTTGCTCTTGTGGCACCATCCAAAATTGAACTAGGAATCTTGTCATCAACATTTTTCAAGAAATTACTTTTTTGATGTCTGAAATCAGTTGATTTGAAAGAAAGCATCATCGACATCCGAGATCGGTATTAGATTCGAGAAAGCCACTGGCAACTTGATTAAGTATTTTAATTTAGAAGTAAATATCGATGACTGTTTCGATTTCGGAATATGTTTCGTGCATTCAAAACTAGGTCTCGAGGAATGATTCTAAATGGGAATTGGATCCCTATAAAGAACCCAAGCAATACACGCATTCATATTCAAATCCTTTTCAAATTACCAGCGCATTTCACCCAATTCACTCTTCAAATTAGTTCATGATGATGGTTACTTCAGCCTCGGTTGTGCGTGACGGTCCTTCCCCTCTTTTTAGCATTATCTACACGCACTTCTGCTCTTACAGTTGGTCTTTCTATAACTTTCATAGAAAGCCTATAATTAATTATCTGCAAATTAAGCACAATTTAGAAGGAATAAAGGTCAGGCAAGATCTTCCCAATCTTGATATTATAATAGAAGCTTTTCTCTTGCTTTTGTTTCTCAATTTTTTGGCCTAGGAGATTGTGATATGGGTGTTACAGCCTAAGAAATGGAAAAGTCTTCACGACATTCATAGTTGATGAACTGAGATCCGAGGTTTTAAACAATATATAATTTGACATAATTGAAATTTTTATATGACATGTGATGCGGGCCGAGCGATAGACCAATGAGCTTCGGCGTTTTTGAAGCAATTTAAGAAATGTTGCAAGGCCCAACATTGAGGACGGGCTTCGAGACCATGCATGCATGTTTATGGAAGTTTTTATCGTCTTTTTTCCCTTGTGCATGCTTATGGTAGTTTTGCATGCTTATGGAAATTTTGATTATTTTTTCCCTTCATCGTTTTTTGCCTCTCCCGGTTTTTGCCCTTTTCCCCCCATTTTTCGCCTTTAGGGTTTGTTTATTGGGATGAGGTATTTAAACCCCATATTTTGGACTTGTGAGAAAGCTTTGATGAAATAAAAAAAATAGACGTATTTCCTTTCCATTTTCTTATTCTTGAAGAGTTTGAATTTGATGCCCAAATATGGTATTCAAGTGTCTTGAAGCAACAGGTTTCAGAAGGGTTTCGATTGGAATTCGTGCAGGAATCAACAATCAGGATCGAATCTGTTCTACAAATCTTCTGCCTGCATCAATTGGCATCAGAGCCGAAGTCGATCTTGAATCATGTCTCCGTGACAAAATCCTCAATGGCAACAGCGTATGGATGAGATTCTCGAGCGCAACAATAACAACCAATTCGAGGAACGGGTTGTACGGGTTCTCTAGGAGCATATAGAGCAGATGATAGAGCAAATAACCCAGAGGGCTTCCACCCTTTTAGGCGAACGAGAACGGGAACGATGCTCTCAGAGTTCTGTGGCGGATTCAACGGAGGACGAGGCCACCTTCGACAAAACCCCGTGGATCCAACGCTGGCCTCAGCAGATCTATGAAGGTGAAGATCAATGGTGGGAGTCTTGAATTAAAATATATATTCCAGAATTCCATGGAGGTCTTCAAGCAGGAGAGTTTCTCGATTGGTATCATTTACCGTTTTAGGCGTTATCTAGTTAACCCGTGTTCCAACGTAGTCTTAACCTAACCAAGTATGTAAAGTAAATAAACACGAGACACACAACTTGGTTATGCAATTCGGTGAAATCCATCTACGTCTGCGGGGCCCGGCCCAGTTCAGAATAAATCCACAAATCATAAAGATATAGTACAGAGTACACCATACAACTATACTTCTCTTTTCTAATTCTAACGTGTGAATTTTGCAAGCTCCCCTTGCTACCGATCCGCCTTGATCAGACTTGCTCGGACCTCGAAACTCGTCGACGCTGGATCTCCTCCTTCGGAGGAATTAAGGTATACGTTCTGAACTTTGAACAACAGGTCTGCGTGTGTTGGAACACAATCAGAATTTTGCTCTCGGCAAACTGGCTCGGAAAAAGTAAAATCTGGATGCAGATTTTTTATCAATTAATTTCGCTCGTTTGCAGCCATGTAATGTCCTCCTTTTATAGCCCAATGCAGATTAAAATAGCTCCATAGTTATCTCCATAATATTCCTATTGCTAATCTGCTTCTGAAGCATATCCAAATCCCATAAATAAAGGGATTTTTCTTATCTCAAATATCTCATAATTCTCCTTCAATTCGAATTCCATAATGATAGGGATTTACCACAATTTTATTATACTTCTAATTCTGAAAACCAATATCACGTTAAACATCAATTCCATAACCAAAAAACGTCC
>JAULKM010109181.1:0-23464 GCA_032355605.1 Rubia tinctorum
GGGGGGTGTTTTCGTGTTGTGAGAAGGTGGCACGAACCAGCCCTGTGCTAGCGCTAGTTGGCCCCGTGCCAGTGCTTACATGGCGCCCTCATGGAAGGCGCATCATCCTTGTGCCAATGGGGTTTGGCACGACCTATATTGCATGGCACGGCCTATGCCAGGCCCTGACATGAGGCACCCCTATATTTTTCTTGCAATTATTATTTTCTTCAACACCTGCACCGAAAAACAACAAAACAAAGAGGAGTATTGTTCCAAATAAAATACATGACTAAATTTTTCTTAAAAACCACCACTAAAAATTAACACACTCCCAAAATTTCAATAGAAAATATGTTTAAAAGGAAACCATAACATAAAGCACAGTATTTTTATTGCCGTCCTCACAACTTATTATTTCATGCAGTTTTGGAAAACTGATGTGTCCATATGATACGGTGATTTTGAGATATTTTTTAATCATTTTGGTATACTTTTGTGCTTTAGATAGTCCATTTTACCTTGAAATTCTATTAGGAGAGTTAATGGCTACTTTTGCACTCTTATAACTTTTCTAAGGAATTTTGTGAGACAAGGTAATAATTCAAAGATATGAACACCATGAATACTAATTTTGAAGAAAATGAATACAATAAAGACCATGAAAACTTGAATATGTGAAGAAGAGATGGCTACACTTAGACAAGAAGAAGAAAAAGTTGAAAAAATAGCTTACTCTGTCTGTCGCGAGTCGCGATGCTTGTGTCGTGAGTCTTGACAGGTCGTTGCCCAAATCTATTTTTTGATTTTTTCACTGTAAATATCATCTTATCCTCTTTCCTTCATACAACTTCTTATCCCCGATTCTGCAGCCATAAAACCCTAGTTTTTCACCATTTTCATCTTTGTTTTTCTTGAATTTTTGTTTGAATTGCTATTTTTCTTTATTATAAACTCTAGTAGCTATATTTAGTCTTGCATGTGAGAAATTAATTATGGTTTCCAAGCCCATGTTTTGAGAACTATATATGAACTATTTATGCTTTTCTATTGTGTATTTATTGTGCTTTGAGTGTTTGTTGTTGAATACATGAATGATGTTTGGAGTTTGAGTATATTAATTGCTTGTATGATTGCTTGTTAAGGTTTGGAGAAAGTAGCTAGTTTTCCCCTCTTTTGATATGGAATCCAAGAGTATGAATTAGAGCTTCTAATATAGCTGATGATTTGATAAATGCTAGATGAATGTGATAATGTCGAATTCTTTGTCATGTTTGTTTTTTGTAGCAAACTGGAGAAGCTATGAACGTTGAACGTTCTTGACTAATGCTGTGTAAATGCATGAATTGGTTCAATACTTAGACTTGGTGTAGTGTTTATAAGTGTTACTAAACTTGTTGATTCTTTGTACTTAATACCATTAATGGGGTACTTTTGGGCATTGATCGCTTAAAGGAGTCATTAGTAAGGTTTAGCAAGAGATGTCGAATTCACTCTTGTAAACTACTGACAAACAAGGATAGAATATTTATCTTCACAATAAGTAGTAAAAGTATTGAATAGGTTGTACGGTCAAGGATAGATAAGAGGGTTGGATGTGAAATTCAATTGCGCCCAAGGTCCTGTAACTTGTGTTCAATCTCGTCTTAGCAGTTTGTTGCATATTTAGTAGATTTGCATTGCTTGCTAGTTAACTTATCTTTAAATTCATAACTTCGAAAAAACCAACCAAAAACTTCCCTCTTTACATGATTTTATATGTATATATATATATATCTATATCTTGTGTAGTATTCACCTTTACATGTAAAAACCCTTATAGAAATCCCTCTTCTTCGTGGATGACCCTAATTTGCCATTATCTACTTAGTTGTAGTTAAAGAGTATTTTAGGGCTCAAATATAGTAACTTTTAGAGGAACGATGATGACCTCCCAAATTTTGGCGCCGCTGCCCGGGAAGAGGTATGTATTTTTAAGTGTTTGGACATATTATGTGTGAATATGTGCAAGTTGTGAACATTTTTTAGTTATATTTTTTTTGGTTTTGATTTAATCTTAGGTTGACTTTTAGACGTATTGTTTGAATTATTGGTGTACGGTTCGTACTCGATCCTCTTCACAAAAACTCTTACACTACGACCCAAGTTAGTGCTAAATTTGAAAAGAGCTAAGAGGCTTTCTTTGGAAAGTGTGAACAACACCCCTTCTTGTGACCATTTTGCAGAACCTTCTACATCTATGGATCATCAAGAGGAACATGAGGAACATGAAGGTGAGAACCCCGAAGGAAATTCTCAACACCCTCACATTCAAGCAGGGAACATCCTGTTGAGGCAAATCCCATTGAGGGATGTTATGGCCCGTAATCTCAAGCAACAACCAATGTGCATCACATATCCAACGGTAGGAGCTAATGGTATTTTGAGTTAAAGTCCAGATTTGTACACTTGCTACCATTCTTTCTTGGTAGGCAAGAGGAAGATCCCAGCAAATACCTCCTCGAATTTCATATAGTTTGTAGTGGGAGGCTTCCCGAAGGGGTAAATGAGGAGCTTTATATGTTGAAGGCCTTCCCGTTTTCATTGTGAGATGTTGCAAAGGATTGGCTCTATTATGTTCCATCCGGAAGCATAATCTCAGGGCCCAGTTAACCTAATAGGGGTAGCATAAATTAATTTCTATATTTCATTTTAAACTATGCTCTACAAGAAATTAACACAGTTAGTAACTCTGTAATACGGTCTAATGGTTGAATACACAATCTTATATCTAAGAGACTAAATAGTGGCTTATGTATATGGGATTGGTCTACTGCTTTTTCCAGTTAGTTCAATACAAATCCTAAATAAACTCTTTTCTGACCATTCTCCTTTGCTACTACAAATTTATTCAAACATCTTGTCTACTTCTACGCCATTCAAATTCCTTGAAGTATGGTTCAATACACAAGATTTAAAGCCACTAATTAGTGATAACTGGAACCAACCTCTAATAGCTAGTCCTATGTCAAAGTTTTTCTCAAACTAAAGAGACTAAAACTAGTTTTAAAAGACTAGAATGGAGAACAATTTAGAAATATTGATGCTAATATTATTAAGGCTGGCGAAGACTTAAATAATCCAGAATTGTAGTTTCAAAATCTTAACAATGAGACTAATCTAATTAACCTATGCAAAGCTAAGGTAGTACTTCTTAGAGCTTTAAAGGAAAAAAAGTTGTCTAGGAAACAAAAAAGTAGGGTAAAATGGTTTATGGCAGGTGACAAAAACACAAAAAAATCATAATCCCTGTCAAAAATCCGGATCTAGACTGATGATTTCTAAAATAAAAAATATTAATGGTCAATGGATAAGTGATCAGGAATTAATTGAACAGGAAGTCATCTCTTTTTACAAAAAAAAACAACTCTCAGATGATCAGGATATCCGGGTCCTATTTCCATCCATTTCTCAATAAAATCCCTCAGTTAATCATTTAGTGTGATAATAGCACTCATGTTACAATGCAGGAATTAAAACAAGCTGCCTTCAATAGAAACATAACCAGTGAAACATGGGGCTGATGGTTTCTCCCCTGCCTTTTTTCACTCAAATGTCGGATCTAAGATGCTTTGATTTACTGGATGCCAAACAAGATTTTCTGGGAGGAAAATCTATCCCAAGAGGAATTTTTTCTACCTGGGTATCATTAATACCTAAGAACCAAACACCTTCTAGTTTTGGTGATTTCAGACCAATAAGTTTGTCTAGCTTTAAAAATAAAGTTTTTTCTAGGATAATAATGGAGAGACTTAAATCCTTAATGAGCAAAATAATCTACCCCCACCAAACAACCTTTTTACAAAATAGGGATAATTCAGATAACGTTGTATATTTATAGGAAAGGAAAAAATTCATTAACTTAAGAAGGAAGAAACCTAACTGCATCCTAAAACTTGACCTAACCAAATCGTTTGATAGGGTAAGTTGGAGTTTTTAAAACAAAATCTTACTAAAATTAGGATTCAGTGGCGCTTTTGTCAAGTGTATTCTCAATAATATTTCTTAGGCACTGTTCTCCATTATCATTAATAGAAGAACAAAAGGGTTTTTTAAACCTAGTAATGACATCAAATAGGGAGATCCTTTGCCCCCCCCCCCCGACGTGCACCATTATGCATGCATTAGCCGATGCATTTAACTCATTTATTATCATCTTTGTTTGGTTGATTGCAGGTTTTAGTTAAGTTTTCACGACAAATGGTTCGGACAGCTATTATTAATTTTCTTTTCTAAATCCCTCATTTTGTAGACTTAATTGAGACTAATGGACATTTTTATTCATGGGAACCAAGATCTTCCTATTTGATCTTATTAGTAGGTTGCTCTTGAGTGCTTTTTAATTTTTTATGGAAGGCCATCAGCGAGGGTAGTAGTAGATATTTGAAGGCCATTCACAAGGGTGGTTGAAAATATCGAAGGCCATTCACAAGGATGGTAGTATATTGAAGTCCACGGACTCCAAATCGTGGTATTAGATGTAATTGGGACTAAGAAAGGGGATTCGAAGTTCAAGAAGGCCAAAGAATAAATGGAAGGATCGTTGTTCGAGGTTGCACGAAGTTCTGGACAAAATACAAGAAGAATCAGCACTTGAGGGTGTCACTATTGAAATACTTGGATTCAATGCTTAGGGAGTAGGGATCCAACTTGGGGATTATATTTGTATTCATGTGTTAATGTTTATTTGCTGAGATTTCTAGATCTACCTATTTCTATATGTTATTTGATCATCATGTTGGCTAGTTATTAATATTCTTGTAAAGTGCATGATTGTAACACTCTGTTAACACACAACAAAGTCTACCTGCATATTGATGCACTATTTCTATTCCCCGGTTGAGGAAACCTGGATATGCTTGGGGTGACGATAGTCCAGAACTGGGAGTGTGTAAAAAGGGTACTGTTGTTAATCATTATGATCGGCATGCATCTGGTTAGCCGAGCAAAGAGGTCTGAAGGGTTGTGGGTAGAGATAGAGTAGGTAGCAAACTAGGATTATCTTGTGGATCCTAGAAGCCATCGATAAGATGGCTCCTTTCTTTGTATGCCAAGGGATCATTACTTCGTGTGGTCCGCCTGGGACTTAATCGTACGGGGGAGAATCAGATCTATGCAATGTGCCACAACCATTGTTGCACTCCCCTAGTTGCAGAGGCGAGGCAGATGGAAGATTTTATATGCTTACCTCTATGTGACTGATAGGGGGAAATTTTGACCATTGTCCACACCACGTGACACAAACACTAGAATAGGGTTGAGTTTTTGTATTTGATAAAATCGATGATCAAAATAACATTGACCATGTTACACAAATATTCCCCGAGTGTTAGTTTATATTGTTTATTTCGTTGATTGCATGAAGTTGATAGTTGGAAACCTCCCTCCAATGACTGATTTCACAACACTGTTTATTCCTAACACGTGGTTGGATTGATGACCCGACTGCACTTATGTTTAATAGATTACTAGATTCCTAACATCTCTGTGGATGACCCTGGTATATGACACTATCTACCATTCTTGGTAGCATTATAGTAGGAATGGGAGCAACATACAAAAATTTATATCCTTGACCCCTAATTGTCCTCCTCTCTTGTTTAACGATGCTTGGGAGAGGGCGGGTCAAATTTTGGCACCGTTACTGGGATGTTATTTTAATGGTCTAGTAGTTAACTTGTAAAACGTTAGTTGATTAAGTAGTGCTTTTTTAGTTTTTGGTTTTGTTTTTTATTGGTTTTTGTGGTTGAGCTTTCCTACATGTTTTCGGTTACTTCTAACCCTTATTGCTAGTGTTAATTTTAGTTGGAAATTATTTTATTCCCGTTATGGTACATACATGTGCCTAGATCTTGGGAGTGTCACATAGTCCAATTATTTACACAATTAGTAGGTGAGAAAGGAAGAGGAGATCTAGGACATAAGTTCCACAAGAACCACTTTCGGTAGCAGTAGAAAAAGAAAAGTGGTGGAGGACAACCGAAGTTTTAGAGATTTAATGGCTCCACCTTGGAGAATCAACCATTTTCCATACTCTTGGCATCATTTTTCCACTGCTGCCACCTAATGTGACGTGTAAACTCAATAGCGGCATGATCAATTTCTTTCCAACTTTCCATGGAATGGTCGGAGAAGATTCAATCAAGCATCTTTCGGAGCTCCACCTAGTTTGTAACAACATGAATCCGGTGGGTGTTTCAGAGAACGACTACAATCTGAGGGCGTTTCTTTTATCACTTCGGTATTCAGCCAAAGTTTGGTTATACTATCTCCCTCCTGGTTGTATCACCTCATTGATGGATATGAAGCACATATTTCTCGATAAATACTCTCATCTTCAAAGTTTGCAGGGTTGAAGAAGCAGTTTTCCACCATCTCTCATTTTGCTATTGAGTCCCTCTATTAGTATTCAGAAATATTCAAGAGATTTTTGGCTAGTTGTCCATATCATCCATTCAAGGAGGGAGACTTGGTTTACTATTTCTTCGAAGGAGTGTGCAATGATGACAGGTGTATGGTTAGTTCCGCTTGCATTGGTTCAATTTCCAACAAATGCCCAAGGGAAGCAATGATACTTTTCGAGGAGATGGAAAACAGAACAAGGCAATTTGGTAAAAGGTTTAGGGTGAAGCCAATGGATGAACCATCTCAATCCCCGAAGTTAGAGAAGCAAGTCCAAGCACTTACTTCCATGATGAAAAAATTCATGAAAATGGTAGTCCAACAAGTAAAAGTGTGTATTTTTTGTAACCTTGATTATCACATATATGTGTGCCCCCAAGTGGTTGAGGATGTTGAGGAAGTTAAGGCGTTGGATTACAACAATGATGGAAATAGGCCACAGTTTTATAGGGGAAACTATAAGGGTCTGTGGGAACCAAAGAGGAGAAAGGCAAGATCCCTACGCAAACACCTTCAACCTGATGTACTGCGATCACCCCAACTTTCGTTGGCCTGATTAGAACCCAAATACAAGGGTAAAACCGTGACGGACAAGCTTCATTTCAACCCTATCCGAAGGTAGAAAGGCCCTTAAACAATAACACCTCACTTTACAATTCGGACCGAGAGGAAATCCTTGAAGCAATCTCTCAATTGGCCAAGAAACATAACATCTTCGCGAAGCGTACAAGGCAAGAGATTAAAGGTCTCAGGATGAGGGAATTGTTGAGCATAGTAAATCTTGAGATTCAATTCGGGAAAATTTCCACCTCGGTAAGCTGACTTGAGGAAAAATAGTCTGGAAAGCTTCCTTCCCAACAAGAGATCAATCCGAGGAATGTGAGCACTTTAAAGTTGAGAAGCGGGAAAGAGGTGTGTGAGCTCGAGAAGGAAATCCCACATGAGGATGACTTGATCATTGACAATAGTAAAACTTGGAGAACCAAGAACTAGTTGTGGAGGAACCCGTCAAGGAGCTTCCAACACCCGGAGCAAGGGTTAATCTCCCACCGCCTTTCCTTAATATACTTAGGGGTAGGCCGAAGGTGATAACCAATGATGATCATGTCAAAAAAATCTTTGAGAAGGTGTAGCTTAGTTTCCCAATCGTAGACTTGATTGAACATGTTCCCACGTATGCAAATTTTTTGAAAGTCTCATGTACAAGAAAGAGGAATAAACCACTTAAGAAAATAGGTAAAGTGAAAATAGGGGGAGTCACCACTTTTAATCATAGAAATTTTCTTACAAAATGTGATAACCCCAGCATGTTTTCAATTCCTATTTCTTTCGGTAGTAAATTGGTGAAAAATGCAATGATTGATCTAGGAGCTGCTATTAATGTCATTCCTTCGTGCATTTATGAGAACCTAGAAATAGGTTAACTTAAAAAGACCAGGGTAATCTTCCAAATGGCCGATCACTCCCAAGCTAGTCCTCGTGGACTAGTGAAGGATGTGATGGTCTGAGTGGGAAATTGGTGTTTCCAGCGGACTTCTATGTCCTTGTTGTAGCTCACGATGGTGGTGCACCATTAATTTTATTGGGGAGAAATTTTCTTAAAACATCAATAAGTAAGATCGATGTTCATTCGGGAACACTAACTATAGAGGTTGACATGAATAGTGTTGATTTTGAAATTTACAAGTCTTAGAATGGTTCACCTAATCCATCTCTTGTTTGTAAGGGCATAACCTTGTGCGAAGAAGATGTTCAACTTGATGAATTCTGCATGACATATAATTATGATTGCCTTGATGTGACTCTTGATGATAGTGAGAAAGATAGTATACTTAATGATATTTTTTATTACAATGATAGTGATAAGAGAAGCCCCCAATGCACTTTAACTGTGATGAGCATATTGATGAGTCCATGGCCTTGTATGATGTTAGTGATGATTTTTCTGTCTTCGATTGTTTTTCTGTGCTTACTAACATGTAGCAAGTCGCGGGAAGTGGTGAGGATGTAAAACATGCTCGACCACCTCCCAAACCCAAGGAAATGGCCAAGGATTCAGTTTGAGCTATGAATGGATATTCACTCTTCTTGGCAAACAAAGTTCTTAAAGGTAAGGATGACTCCTTGTGGAGACCTATTCACAAGGATGTCATAGTGGGTGGAGTTGCCGAAGGCAACTCCAGAGACCCAATGGTAGGTGCTTACAATTAAAATGCATGAAAAAGGAATAAGTCATGATGATGACATTAAATATACATGGTTTTTCCTTATTTGTTCTTGACATGTTTTTAGTAGATATGCTTTGCATGTTTTGGTCTGACAAAGGTTTTTGAGATGAAGCTCTTATTGATTAATGAATTTGTATTCGAGTCTCGTTCTTTGTGAGTGAAAATATATAGGGCTTGTTTGGTGAAGTATTTTTGAAAAAAAAGAAAGGGGAAAATGCACTATTCACATAGGTGACCACGCGTCACACCCATTTGGCATGAAGGGGGACTCGTGCTGAATTCTGGCATGGCTCGTTCCACTTGGAATAGATATTACTGAGTTATAGCATGGGCCATGTCGGGTGGTTTGCACGAGGGGTGTCTGGTGCCAGGCTTTATTTGCTACGTTTTTTGGGGAAAATTATATTTTTGAGATTTGAATTTTGAGCTTAAACATGAAAGTCTTGGCTCATTAATTCAGCAGAATCTCTGTTCCCCCCTCCCCCCCAAGTGTTGGTGTAAATAGTACAACAACACCTCGCTTATGCATAAATAGATTGTTACTTTGTCCCTCTCACTCTCTTATTTAAAAAAATATCATCCTTATCTCATTTCTACCTTTTTTTAATCACATTTTTGGCTTAAAATAATGATCCATAGTAGATTACCTCACTCATATGATTCATTAAGCTTATCAAAATCTCTCAAAAACATTCATTATCACTTCTCCTTGGCATATCTCGAAAATTTGAGCCATTTCCCCCCAAAAAATAGCATTTTTGCTTCTTCTTGTGTGGATTCTTCATTTCTTGGCTTCAAATTCTGGGTAATCTTTTGAACTCTATACTTTCTTGCCTTGTTTGTTATGATGGTGATGTGATGAGGAGCTTTGTACTTGCAAATATGTTGAAGTGTTTTTGGAGAAATTCTTTGGGTTATTTGAATGATCCTGTGCTATGTAAGTGTGGGGATGAGCATATTGTCCTTATGCTTTGATAATGTGATCTTAATTGATTATGATGATTTAAGAAAGATGATTCTTAATTTCATAATCTTCTCAAGGGGATCCTATGATTGTTCATGGATTGAATGTTTAGAAAGAATGGTTCCTGATTGAAAAGCCTTTATGTTGAGATAGCATGATTTGAAATATTGTGGCTATTTGGGAAGGACTGTTCTTTATGAATGGATCTGAATACATGATTTTGGTTATCCTTGCATTACCACTTTCTCTTGTTGTGAATAGGATGGATTCAAAGAGGAAAATGTTGAAAAAGGGAATCACTTCCCGGAGTGACAAGGGGAATAAGCTGACTCAGGTTGGGAGACGAAACCGGAAACTTCCCTTCCTCCCAACCCCACGGTTGTCATTAATGAATTCGTGGGTTTGACCAAAATTTCCGAGGGTGCAGCCCGCAGGTGGAGATACCTAAAATTTCCAAAACATACTATCTTGGAAACAAAGTTTGCTTGCAAAGAAAATTTGGGAGCTATAGGCCTACTTGATCAAGTTACGTACTTGCTTAGTAGGATAGGCCTACAGGGTTTCTTGGACAAGCACTCAAAGACCTATATTTGATGAACTTTGGAATTCTTGGCGACTTTGGAACAAATGAAGAACAGTGAGGGAGGAGACTTCTCGGATTCTACTTCGATCACATTGAGTACACTATGTTACAATGGGACATCACCCAAGCCTTCAGGTGGATGTATGGGAAGAAGATCCCAAGGAATCACCGACAAGGACTTTTGTTCTCATTGAGAAACTTTTGGAAAATGCGATCAGGCATAGAATGGAAGCACCTTTGCAAGAGCACGACGATCGTCCACCCAGCATTGCGTTACTTTCAGTGACTGTTGGCTATGGAAGTGTTTAGTCATGGGGAAATTTCCCGATGTCCAAGGTCAGATATCCATGTCCTTTGGGCAATGATTCCGAAGGGAATCATTTACCCCAACATGGTTTAGGCCTTCTTTGATGAGTATCTTGCTATTGGAAACAGGAAAGGTGGTAAGATTTTTATTGGAGGTATTGTTGGGCTTCTAGCCCAATACTTGGGTCATCCGCTTCCTTCTTCATTGTCAGTGGAAAATTTAGATAATTTAGGAACATGGTTGGCAAAGGGACAGTTTGGGAAAAATAGGGATGGTGGCCACTATGACTTCAGAGGATCACTTTGTATGGCTATATAGAGGCTCTTCGGTGTGCAACTTCATAATTCTACCTTGTCCAGAGCGTACTGTTATTGATCAGACAACAGTGTTCGAGGACCTTTTCATAGACCCTGATCTGAGGTTTGAGATGGATTTCTACAGAATCCTATCAACCCCGAATATAGACATTGAGAAGGATGACAGTGTGATCCCATCTAAGGCGCCTCCTAGCCGCTCTAGCCTACCCGCAACCATTCTTAATCATTTTCATATATTTGGAAAGTAACTTTTCCAGTTCTACCAATATTTTGAGGGATATCGATGAAGTAGTAGGTAGGATGAGCTTTCAGTTGGAGGATTTTAGGACTTGGCTAGGCTCAATGAAGGACACCATAACACATGGTGGATCTTGGATGGATTCCATTGAGTGGGAAATGAAGGAAGAGTTTTCCACCTTTCGAAACTAGATGGCTTCGGGGATATCATTCCTCTCGAGAGGCATGAAATGCGTCAAGAGGAGAGAAGAAGGAGGCACGAAATTTAACACTTAAGGAGGGACCATTCGGGGTCACATGAGTGAGCTTCACTACTTTTCTCTTTCCCACTTATGGTTTTTGTTGATTCATTTCATTGAGGACATTACAAAGTTCAAGTGTGAGGGAGAGATTAGGGAACACTTAGGATTTTTCATCTTGGAATTCCTTTGTGTTTTTGGTGTTGCTTTAGTTATTGTTGGTTTTGAGAAGTTGGTAGAATCTTTGGTGGTGTGGTGTTTAGATGGAGAATGTTTGGGGATAAACACTTTGGTGGTGTTATTTTTTTTCTTTTTCACTATCTTTTGTTGTATGAAGCCCAAATTTTGGGCATTTTGTGCTTCACAAATTTTTAAAAAAATTATATATATGTACCCAGCTAAGTTGGAAACTCAAAAGGGTAATTTAGGCAAAAATAGGAAGTAAAACCCGGGTAGGCCGAAATGCCTAGGTAAAAATGAGAGGCTAGGCCCGACTAGGTTGGAAAACCTAGGCAAAAATGAGAGGTCGTTCAGAATAAGGTGAGATGGTGAGCTCAACATTTATGAATGCTAAAATGAAAACCTGAAAGGCTCCTAGGCAAAATGAGAGAAATTGAGAGAAAACATAAATGAAGTTGAGGATCCTTAGGCATTTTCCTTGGTTGTGGCTAAGTTGAGAATCTTGAGTTATCCTTGGTTACAACCGAGTAAAGGATCTTGTGGATAACCCTTGGTTGTTTTTTGGCAACAACTCTTGGATAGATTTTGGCGCACTATGCTGAGGAGTAAGCTAGTTTAACACTTATAGTTTTTCTTCACAACATCTTGGGATGGTTAGGTTACTTTAGCAACATCGGGGAGTATGAGAGTTGTGAGATTATTACTTATTTGAGAGAACTAGGGTATCTTGGGAATAAGTTGAATGTATTGGATAACTTCTCTTTGGAGGATACATTTTGCTAGATCTTTTCTCATTTTTGTTTACTCAGGGACAAGTAAAGGTTTAAGTGTGGGGGGGATTGATGTGCACCATTATGCATGGATTAGCCGATGAATTTAACACATTTATTATCTTCTTTTGTTGGGTTGATTTCTAGTTTTAGTTTGGCTTGCACGACAAAGGATTTAGACGGCCATTATTAGTTTTCTTGTCTAAATCCCACGTTTTGTACACTTAATTTAATCTAATGGACACTTTTTATTCACGGGCACATGGATCTTCCACTTTGATCTCATTAGTAGGTTGCTCGTGAGTGCTTTTTATTTTCTTTTGTAAAAGGTCATCCGCTAGAGTATTAGTAGATATTTGAGGCCATTTGAAAGGATGGTAGTATATTGAATGCCAAATACTCCAAATCGTGGTAGTAGATGGAATTGGGACCAAGAAAGGTAGATTCAAAGTTTATGACGGTCACAGGTGAACTGAGGGATTGTTTTCAAGGTTCACAGAGTTTCGGGAAAAATTCGATAACTATCAGATCTTGAGAGTGTTACTATTGGATTTTCGTTCTTGAGACCTATAAAGTCGACTATAAGAACTCCCAAATTGGACTAACAGTTCACCCGTAGCGGAGCAAAAAAGTGAGCGAAGTGAACCAACCACGGTTGGCGCGGACTGCACAAGCCTGGCACAAGCCAAACGCTAGCACAACTCATACCTTTTATCTCACCTGTCATGGGCCATGACGAATTCCATCACGTGGGGTCCTCATTTTGGCTCTTCGTCCATTGTAAGTAACCTTTTCACTCTAAAAATTAACTAAGTATGGGAGCGGGACATTTCGTTCTTCACAGCCCACGCCATTTCGAGTCACAAATACCAAGACCAACTCATAGGGTGTGATGAATTATGTGGGGTGCACCAAGTTACTAAGAAAATGAAGGTTTCAACCAATAGGGCACGCCAAACGAAACGTTGCGCGGATCCGAATGACCAAAACAAGGAGCCGGTCAATGACCTACGCGGAATGAAGAAGCAGCTGGTGCCAAAGCCGGTGCCCTATGCCAGTACGACTGACACGACCTGTATCAAGGTTAGCATCCCTCACATGCATGAGGCCCTCTCGGCCAGCACGGGCTGTGTCACGAGACACCCCCACGCCAGTGGTGGATGCTAGGGTTTTTGTCCACTTTTGGGCCTATTCCGTACTACTATATATGTACATATGTCTACTAAGTTTTAAGTTTATGCTCATTTGTAAATCTCAATAGTAGGCTAGAGAGAAAACACTCTTACTTCTATCCAGGTTCTTTTCTTTTCATTTTTTTAAATTTTCTTTTGCTAAAGGTTGTTGAATCCAATGAAATATTAGGATTCAAGGCTTAGGGAGCAGGGATCTAACTAGGGGATTATATTTGTATTCATGTGTTATTGTTTATTTTGTGAGATTTCTAGATCTACCTATTATTAGGGATTGAAATTACATTGACATCGAAATGGGGTGTGCGAAACGATGCATGGAGCGGATTAGAAAAAAGAAAAAGAGAACCTAGCCGGCTGCCTATGATGGGAAGCCCAACACATCCAACATGGCCCCTGCTAGAACCGGCGCCCCGCGACGGCAGCTAGGGTTTTTTGCCACCTTTTGGGCCAATTTTTAGGCCCAATTCCCTACTACTATATATATGAACCTTTTTCTACTAGGATTTGAGTTTCTACTCATTTTTAGATATTAGTTTGTGGCTAAAGAGAGAAAACACTCTGACTTTTCTCTAGTTTCTTTTCTTTTCATCTTTTTTTTGCCCAAAAGTGTTGAATCCAATGAAATACTTGGGTGCAATGCTTAGGGGTCTTACTTGTGGACTATATTTGCATTCATGTGTTAATATTTATTTTTTAAAATTTCTATATCGACCTATTTCTATATGTTTTGTGATCACTATGTTGGTTTGTTCTTAATATTCATATGAATTGCGTGAAATTCACACTTTGTTGGCACACAATCGAGTCTACTTTCATGTTGGTGCACTATTGATGCTCCCCAGTTAAGGAAAAATGGATGCGCTTGGGGTGCGATAGTCCGAAACTAGGCGTGTGTATGAAGGTTACTATTGTTAATAATCACAATCGACCATTCATCTAATTAGCGGACCAAAGAGGTCTAAAGGGTTGTGGGTAGAGATAGAGTGGGTAGCAAACTAAAGTTAATTTTTTAATCCTAGAATATATCGATAAGACGGCTACTTCCTTTGCCTTTCTATGCCTAGGGGATAGTTTCGAGCGTGGTGTTCTACCCGGGACTTAATCGCACGGGGGAGAAACAGACATGCGTAATGTGCCATAGCTGTTGTTGCACTCCCTTAGTTGCAAAGGTAAGGCTGATGGAAGATTTTATATGTGCACCTCTATATGACAGATCGGGGGAATTTTTTAACATTGTCTGCACCACATGACACAAAAACTAAAATAGGGTTAAGTTCTTGTATTTGATGAAATCGATGATCGAAATAACATCAACCATGTTACGCAAATATTCCTCGAGTGCTTGTTTACATTATTTATTCCGTTGATTGCATACTAGTAATTGATAGTTGAAAATTCCCCTCCCCAGTGGTTAATTTTAAAACAGTGTTTATTCCTAACATGTGGTCGGATTGACGACCGACATCTGTATGGATGACCCTAGTATTTGCCTCTATCTTCCATTCTTAGTAGTATAGTAGTAGGAATGAGAGCAACATATAAATCTAATTTTTTACCCTTAGTAACTCAGCCTCCTTTTGTGTTTAACGAGGCTCGGGAGGGGGCATGTCAGATTCCTAACATCTCTGTGGACGAACCCGATACTTACCACTATCTACCATTCTTAGTAGTATAGCAGTAGGAATAGGAGCAACATATAAATTTCTATCTTTGATCATGGTCCCCCTCTTGGCATAGTAGATCTCTCATGAAAAAGGTTATTTATTAGCGACGTCAGAAGGGGGCAGGTCACCCCTCAACCTTAGTTCAGTAATCACCATTCACCTCTCTTAAATTTCTATAGAATTGACAACACAAATCAAAATACAAAGACTCATTGCACCCCAACAAACTTTCAACATTTGGTCAATAAATTTATCTAATGGATCTGCTAATCCAATTCTAAGATACTTATTGAAATCAACAATGTAGCAATCAAGAAACTTTCCATTCTCACGTTGAATATTATGCATAGATTGTGCATGAAATGAGACAAATTTAACACTATCATACCCGGGATTATTATCGGTCGATTGAGAACGGGGAATGCCCCTTGAACCACCTTTTTCTATGGTTTGGGACTTTTTTGTTGTTTGATTGAAGATTATAGTGGAAGAAAATAAAATGGATTGGAGAATTCTCTTTAGGGTTCGTGTTCAAAGTGGAATGGGAATGACCGACTCTATTTTCGGGGTTTTTTTATCGTGCTTAAGTTCCGAGTCCGGAACCAGTTCGTCCCTTCTTATGTGAAGGGCTGAAATGGTTGTTCCGAGCCTGGAACGGAATTGGCTCTAGAATTTGTAATGGCCGATCTTGTTATTCCTGGTCTTGAAGAGGTAGATCGCCCCTTCATGTTTTCGGGGTCGAATTGGTTCCAAGTCCGGAACAGGTTTAGTCACTAAAAAAAGGGACCCTTTGTTTTTACAGATTTGGCCGAAAAACAGGGGCCGGACTCAGAACTGAAGTTTCTGAGTCCGGAAAAATTTTCGGCCCAACCTTATTAGTTTCCCAGTTCAAAACCAGGTCCTCACCTTTTTATAAAGGGTAGAGCCTATTCTGATCTTGGAAGAGTGTCAGGGCTAATGGCCAGATTTCAAAATACATTTCTAACTTCTTCGCATTCAAGTGATTTCTATTCTACACATTCACTCAAAATCCATCCAACTTTATCCTAATCCATCCATATTCAAAATAATTGATGCAAATTCAAATAACTTACAATAAAATATCCAAATTCATCCAAATTAATCTAAATGTATGCCAATTCATAATCTTACTTTAACAAATAAAACACAATCATAAAAAAATCCTTAGATAACATCACATTTCATGCAATTCACTTCCTAGAATTCTAGATCATTCGGTCATCCTCAGAGTCATGGACACCCCCCTTGTTTCCATCATTGTCCACCCCCGATGCATCATCAGGGTCACTATCCGACATGATCGGATCAAAGTTAACTTCCTCTCAATCCTCGCTTAGTTCGAGTTAGAGTCCTTGAGCTTCAAAGAACTGTTGGTGTTGTGCATCTGCTCTTGCTAACATGTCCAACGTCTCCTCGACATCACCATGAATGTTTTTTAGGTAGCGCCCCAATGTGGTCTTTCAGCTGTTCTTAGAACCTATTAAAAAAAATAGAAATGCCAAATACAAAGTTATCATGAATTTCGAGCATCGTATGAAATTGTATGAAAATTAATGATGACTTGTAATTAGTTACTAGATCCTGATCTGCCTCCTATGTCACGCTCCTTCTACCTTTCCCTTTTTTCATTCTTTGCAGCCTGTACTGGAATAACCGTTTGATGCATTTTATCGCCAAACTGGAGTTGAAGTCCCTTAGGTTGAAACCATGCCTCGTCATTGAAATATAAGCAAAGTGGGCGGTCTTTAGGCTGGACACTAGCCTTTTTTTTATCATCGCTGTGATCAAGCCACCGTAAGGGAAATCTTTCTTTTTTTGCATTTGCGACCTTGAGCATACTCATCAAAATGGTCTAATCGGGGTTAATTTGGACGCCCTCCATCACATAGTAAAAAAAGCATAAGGTTCCCAATGGTCGACTCACAAGTATGTCCCCACATGGGAAAAATGTTCAAACACACCCACTCATATATGAGCCTCTCCTCCACAGTCAAGCAACCTATGCTATAGCTATCCGTCGGGTCTGGGGTGCTCACCTATCTGTGGAAATATTTCCTAGCCATGGCTACACGGTCAATTGGGGTGGCTAGTGTAACGAATGCCAACTATGTTGGTAATATATTTCTACCGGGCCACGTCATTCTAAAGGGTTCCATACATCGGGGGATCAGTACGAGCTACCGAGGGCTTCACATATTTTATACTTATTGACTATATTTCTTTTCCATTAACTTTTGTACTATCAATATTGTTTCGAACTTTGCCCAAAACTGGCGTAAAATTCAATCACCTCATCAACATGGACTTTTTCTTCTAGACACGTCAATGTCTTCAAATGTTGATCTCAAAAATTCTTAAACAAATACTCTAAGCATAAATCTCCTACTGACAAAGAACTAATAACTTTGAAAGTTATAACCTTATGCTCCGAGAATTTGACATACCTCTCCTCCGCTTTGCCATTGAAAATCCTTTGGGGTAGCTCGGTAATGGGTTCATGACTTCGGTTGCTCGCTGCCCCACTACTCTTCTTCGTGTGTCTTGGGCTTGTCATTGTGCAGTGAATGGGAAATGAAGGGTAGATTTTGCATGTTTGGGGGGAATGGTTTTCAATTTGAGAGTTTTTTTTAATATGGACGGTTTGTGTGTAGAACGAGGTTTTTTTAAAAAAAAGAGTAAAGCTGGTTCCGTGATTGGAACAAGTTCCTCTGTTTTTTCCTTAAAGCCGATCAGGTTACAAGTTAGAAACAGTTTTCTGACGGGAAAAAAATAAAGAGTTAAAGAGGGTTTTCAAAAGGGCATTAAATACCCTTTGGAAGCTAGCAGTTTTATCACATTTTTCCCTCAAAAAAACCTCATACCCATTTTCTTCATTTCTCCTCATCAAAAATCCAAGCTATCATGAAGTGAGGATTCAAGGTAGGGTTTTACTCATCCAAGTCCTACGTTCTTCATCTATACTTGTTTGATCTCATCTCATTTTCTCATTTTCTCATTTTCTTAAGAGGGTGATCTTTGCAAGTGCTATTTGAAATTGTTGGTGAACAAGGGTTTATTAAAATGAAGTTTCCACTTGTTTGATGTAAAGGTTAGTGTTTTCAAAGCCCACATTATTTGGTGCTCGCCTTCCAGATTATAGATTGGTATGTAATTTTTTAAGGGTTTTTATGATTTTGAATATTTATTGTTTTTATTTTGGGATAACATAAGGATTGTGATTCTGGTCATACATCGTGTAGTGAAAACCTAATCATTTTTATTATCAAGCCAAGAATTTTGTTAGGATTTGTAGTTGATATTTAAAGTAGGATTTAATTCACAAATTGTGCTCTTAAACTATCTTTCATGAAGTCATTATTGAGTTGAGCATTTTTTATTTAGGCTACTTGATGTCTAAGAAAATGACTCGTGAGGATTCTACCCTAAAATCCCAAAGTAGCCATCCTGCAACATAAAAACATGCTTGGGATGACGATGATGGATCTGACGAGATAGGATTAGGAAAAACACATTGTAGAACTTTAGAACGTAGGTTAGCTATAAAAGAGTTAATCCCTTTTGTTTTCAATAAGTTGGGTAAGTGTTTGTCTGAGGAGCGTGCAAAGTGGTCTAGTTGAATTGTGAAGGTCGGTAGAACATGGGTCGACATAAAGAATGATAGTTGGTATAAGGTGCCCCTAAATATAAGGAGACATTATGGATGGAATGAAAGGTATACCGTTATATGAGATAATAAGTTCCGCCTCTCGATAGCCCCTAATGTTATTCTAAAAATTAACCCTAACTTATTTTAACTCCCATCTTTATAAATATTCATAGAGACCATTCAAAATAGATGCACGAGATATGACATTTCTGAGAAGGAAGGCAACAACCATGATGTGCAAGAGTTGGAACAAACACAAATTCACTCTATCAAGAGACTATATATTTTCTACGGAGAAAGGTGATCGCCAATGGTTAACTTACACACATTCAACCAAAAAGTTGGGATATCCTCAAGATAAGGGCTGTATAGAATGACTCCAACATTAGTTAATTTGAATACTTTTTAAAAGATAATATAGATTTACATGTCTTTAATGATGACATGTTTCTTACAAATTAACATGGGGTACAGGGAAAGAAGACAACGTGTTGCCCATTTGAATGTAATGCCTCACCGATTGAGCTATAGTGGGTATGGATTGGCGGCACTTATATTTTTGAAAGAACGTCTAGAAACAGATGTTCAAAAAGAAATCGAGGCAGGGATGGCCGAAGAGGGGGAAGGGCTACCGTATAGCCATTAGAAGTGGATGAGATTGAGAGCTGTGATCTATTTCTTGATGGCCGAAAAAAACAAGAAGGGTGAATACGAAAAGAAAGCCAAAAAAGAAATTGTGGAGCGAGTGGTAAAACCTACAACAGTTTTTAGTTTCCATCTTTTAAAACTCTCTGTGAATTTCTATTAATATTGCATTTATGTTAATACTTATGCACCATTAAATAATTATGCATTGGAGGGGACATTCATACCCACATTCAAGTGCGACATCCTTTGTGCGACAACCAATAAATCTGATCACCCGGGAAGTGTGTTGAGAGTGGGTGCGTTCTTGAACAAATGTGGGGTACTCAGAAATACATGGTACTATGGTCGTGCGTAATCATCGCGGGTACACACATTGAAAAATCTAACACTTGAGAAGGAAAAATGAAATGAAACTCAAGACATTTTAATCCAAAAGTTGATCCAACACATCGGCCTTGAGCTTCCTGAGAATTTAGATGATTTGAATCCCTATTGGAATCCGCTATCAAGAGGATTGGACCATTCTCTGAAACATGTCGATGTTAATCGGGAGGAAATCATTGCTTTTCCTGGAGATAACGCCGACAACCGTGACAAGGCCATCCTTGCCAGTGACAAAAAGGTACGCATGTAACATTCAACTACTCATGAATAAAATAGTTTATGTGATATTAAACAAATGAAAATTTTGTGATGTAGGGTTCACATGAATGTGAGCTTTAAATTGATCAAGACATTGATGGTAGACCACTCAAATTAGCTGATGGAGTCTTGCATGAGTTAATGAAATATCATCACACCGTACCAATTAGAAGGTTTGTCCAGAGTTTCTTTGGAGAAAGCATTGGTGAAGGGTACCCCGTTTCCAATTCCCGACAGTGAATACAAGTATGTATGTCATGCTCATGGAATGTTTCTTTTGTGGCCGCTTCAACTAATATATGCCAATCCAATAAAGGATAGGAATTTGAAAGTTAAGCGGCTAACAATGCCTAAATCTGTCAAACTTACACCAACACCAGTCCATAGGACACTAAAACCGGTTGAAAAAACCCAACACACTAGCCGACAACATGTTGCTAGAGAAAAAGTCCCAAAAGACCCCCCACAGCTCGTACAGGTGCTCTACAATTGGCTTCAACCTCATGAACAAAACTCAACTTATGTAATCTTGGGAAACGATTGTGCATTTGGTGCCAAGAAAGATATCATAGCGATATGGAGTGATTTCAAAGACCTTGGGAAATGCGAGAAAGTTAATCAGACGCTTATGTTAATATACACCTTGTAAGTAAAATATATAGATTGTGCGATATTTTATTTATTTTTATTATTTATTTTTAAATCATTGTTTAGCACTAATTTTTTAAAAAAATCTTAATTTCAAGGTACATATATTTCATGTTCAATCAAAAGAAGGGATGGGTCGGATACATGTGCCCGGTGATGACTCAAGAGATCGGTAGTACAAACGAAGAGAGAATCGACTACATTCGTAAAAACATTGGGAGAAAGGATAAGAAATTATTCATTGCACCTTACATTGAAAGTTTATAGTAACTGTCTTCATTATGTCTACAAACATCAATTACGTAGTTTAATAAAAATTAACACCATTTTCTTTTCAGGGATCATTTGCAATTGATCATTATTGTTCCTGAAAAGAAGCGTGTGTATTGGATGGATCCATTACACTTCAAACCGTCTGATTTTGGAGTCAGCCATGAAAGACGCAAGCGAAGATGTTGAAATAAATTTCAAGATGGATGAAATCAATTTCAAGATGGTTGAAATCAAGGTATACTTTATTACAATTGCGTAGTTTTTTCTAGTGGGATTTCATTACTTGTTACTATCTTTTACAAATTCATTGCTCGCTTCAATTAGTAAAAGAACCAAGTGTAAACATGGGATTGCGGATACTACGTAATTTTATATGCAATAGAGTGCATATAAGGCGTAAAGTTGGATTTACTTGAGATTGACAAGGTAATTATACATTTGCCCAAAAGAAACTGTAATAACTTCTCAATCGCAACTATAATATTTTCTACTAACTTCCTACTTGTTGGTTCTTTCAAAGGTAACAAGGCCCTATTCCAAAGAAGACATCAACAACGCAAGGAATTGTTTAGCTAAGCATCTCATTCTAAGTTGCTCAGCAACTCTTGGTAACCCAAACTTGGTAGAGTAACATAAATTACATCAATTAGTGTTAAGTTTGGAATTGAATTGTATTGGTTTCTGTTCGTATCTGTAGATTATTACTTTGTTAGCATTCTCTATAGATTTTTGTTATCTTGTAGAACAAAAGCTTGTACTGGGTTACAATTATTGTTGTTGAATGAGGCCTATTTAGAGCATGGAAAATGAATGAAATTCATATTTTGACCATTGGAGCCATATACGGTTCTCAAATCGTAAGCCAATTCTTCCCTTTTACATGCTAAGGGCCAAAAATTATTCCGAACTCGGAACCTCTTTACCCCTAAAAAAATTAGATCAATTGAATTTACAGATACGGCCCAAAGAATGGCCCCGAATGAGGGACTCATGAACAAACAAGCTCCGATTTCAAGTTCCGATTGAGGAACCGTTACAATTTCGAGTTTAAAATTGTATGACAGAGGCGACAGAAAAAGCCACGATTCTGAGTGAGGAACGGATACAGGGCGGTTATTCCGGCCAGTTAAAGGTAGTCCTCAACCGTCTTTAATATGTATTCCGAGTTTGGAATGTTCAGGGCCGAGGGATGGAGTACATGTTCCGGTTTTGGAACACATTAAAGGCGGTTCCTCCTCCATTTTTAAGGCATTTATAAACCGCCTTTAATCGGTGTTTTTAAAGGCGGTTCTCGGAACCGTCTTTCATTTGTTACTATTAAAGGCACGACAAGAGAAAACACTTTGAAAGTGTCTTCTCTGGTCCAATAAAATCGCCTTTAATTGCCCCTTCCTCTCACTAGTGGTATCCCATTGTCTTATTGGGTGATTTTAACCAAATCATATCAAAGGAAAACGAAAACATGGGGTACACGTTTTAGCCATTCCCAATGTTCCATGAGATTAATTATTTTCATGGAAGAACACAATCTTTTAGAGTTAAGACACAAGGGAACATGGTTTACGTGGACAAATATAAGGAAACGAGATCAATGCATATATCAAAGGGTGGACAAAGCTTATGTGAACCCAACATGGAGCCATTTTTTCAGAACCTTCTTATGGAATCTACCCATAGTACAATCAGATCATTGCCCAATACTGCTTAAACTGCAAGCTGCATACTGAAATTGGAGAGCAAACCATCGATAAAATACTTTCTGGGTACACAGTTTAAAGGCAGATAATATTGTAAAGAAAGTATAGCGACTAGTTCAAAGATCTATTTTTTATTCAAGGGAAGAGAGTCAAGCACCAGGTCCTATATCGGAAAAGTTACAAGCAATACTAAGACTTTTGAAGAACTAGAGCAAACAGACTTTTGGCCGATTTGGAAGACACAATAAAAAAGAAATTGCAACAGTTAGAAGCCTTCCGAAAAAGTCAGATTAGCAGTTGCACTAATCGAATTACTCAACAACAGGAACAAGATCTAAGATTGGAACATGAGGAATTGCTAAAAATGTAATCCGATTCTCCGCATCAATGCTCAAGAATCCAGTGGGGGAAAATCGGTGACAAAGACACTGCATTTTTCCATCAGTGGGCAACCAAGAAGCAAGCCATTAATCACATTTGTGGTATAAGGAATACTCAGGGTCAATGGATACATGAAGAGCAACAAGGACAAGCTTACTAACATAACATGTAGCTGCCATTTACACAGAGCTTGAAAATTATCCTCCCTTATTAGAACATGAGAACACATTGGGAGACCAATAACAAAAAAATTAACTCTTGATCATATTTAGCAGAATATAGGACCTTTTGAAAAACTGGTTTTACCGTTTTACCTTAACTAGTAATCATATGTTCCAACATAGTCTAACTTAACCAAGTATGTAAAGTAAATAAAACACGAGACACACAACTTGGTTACGCAGTT
>JAULKM010109191.1:0-23462 GCA_032355605.1 Rubia tinctorum
ACCGACCGGTGAGGAGGAGAAAGGACCGGCCGGTGGGAGGGAGAAGAAACCGGTCTGGGGAGGTAGAAATAAACCAGCCAGGGAGAGAGGAGAAAGGACCGGTCGGTCCGGAGGAGAAGGGACCGGTCGGGGAGGGAGGGAGAACGTGACCTGGAGAAGAGCCCCAACCGCTTTGCAGGGAGAACTGGAAAACAGAACGAGGCGGGAGGAGGGACATAGCGCGCGTGCATCTCACGCGCGGTCATAATGACACAGGCGTGAATCTCACGCGCAGGGAAACAATCGAGGCGAAAAGCGGGCGGAGCGGAGGAAGACAACCGCGGAGGAATTAAATTTGAATTAATATTTAATTCAAATTTATTTAAATTAAATACTAAAGATAAAATTAATAAATATGATAGGGAAAATTAAGTGGGATTCATAAATAATAAAGAGAGTAAAATTGTATTATTAAATTTCACATTTAAATTTATCTTGTTAGGTAAATTTATTTGAATTAATTATTAAAGGTAGAATTAATGAGTATGATAGAGAGAATCAAGTGGGGTACATGGAGTGGGTTCTAAGTGGTTTGAACCATTTTGGAGAAAAAAATAGAGTGATTTAGTTGTGGTTTGAATTGTTGTGGTGGAGGAGAGAGATTGATTATTTAATTAACTGAAACCACAAGAGTGGGTTGGGAGTGATTTTACCATTGTACATGGTCTTAGTAAACATGAAATTATTTGACTTATGTTTTGGTCCGCGTCTATTATTTTGATTCAGATATATTGTCAACATGAACTTTTAAAAAAATGTATACTTGTTAACGGGATATTTAAATAACTTCAATTCCAAAAATCCCTAGCATGCTGAAACGCCACCGTTTCAAGAAGTTCCTCAATCGATTGCCGTTTTTCTTCTTCATTCTTTCTAAAAAAAAATTTGCGTCTTGTTGTTTGTTTTGCTCTCCGTTTGTCAGATCGTCGCCTTCTCCTTTCCACTAGGATCACCCATTGTCAATTATCTCCCTCGGTCGCTCATCCTCTTTTGCTACAGATCTCGGTTCTCCGGGCGGTGCTTCTTGTTATATGTGACACCATATATTATGAGCAAACTACAAATTACATTTAAATCTGTGAAAGAGATCCTTTTGAATTCTATAGTGTTGCATCTTGATTCCGAATCCAGTAGTATATATTAGATTCTAGTTATGAGTTCTTCTTTGATGCGTCTAGAACCCGATCCAAGCTCACTCTCGATCCCTCGAATGGATCTGCAACCTGCATGGAAAATAAGCCTCGTAATATTCCAGGGGGGAAACTCTTTGATGACAAAGTCAGTCTTGCCCTCCAAGCCAAGGAATAGTGAATAGAGAGAATGAATGAAATAAATGACATTCATTTGTATACTACCTAAACGCTAATATTCTTTGGCTATGACCTAATCCTTTCTCCCCATCTAGTAAGGAGGCTCAATGGTGACTCATTGTCACGTGAGCCCCATTAGGCTATTTTGGGTCTTGAGTTGGTCCCTAAGGATTGGGTTTGGTGGCCCAACAAAGTCTTGGTCTAATATGTCATTAAAAACCCCTAGAAAAGCTAAGTGGTTTTCCAACTTCGAATATCCATATCTTCGAGAGGTCGGACGACTCTTAAGTTATTGAAGATTTAGTATTTTGATAGCTTGAGGTCTATCACCTGAAGGATTACAATAATGATTGTTTTTGAAGGTGGATGGGACTTCGCGAGTACTTGGCTTTCGAGATTTATTTGTATCAGATGAACACTTAGGTTTTCTCAAACACTGTTCTAATTTTGGAATTTTCAAGAATGCGCGTGGAAGAGAAAATAGCAGTATTTATTAGTATATGGTTGTGAGTTCCTCTTTTGTTTTTTTTGATAAACTACGAGCATAATAATTTAAGGTTTGGTTAATTTTCATTAGAGCAATTTTTTTAATGTGATTTTCACATTTGAAAGTTTCAAGTTGTTATCTTTGTGTGTATTGTTAGTGATTTGATTCTGAAATATATATATATATATATAGAATTAATTAAGTACTTGTTGGAATTTTTATATTTTAAAAAATGAAATTGTATTAAATATCAAAAATGAGTTACAAAGATTGAAGGTGAACTCCACGAGGAAAAATCCAATGAATGAGACTTAGGGTATATTGTGACAATTGATGGGCAACTCTATTTTCTTGTCTAGGAATCCTACATATTAGTGGGTTATCAAAATTTATGATTAATGTTCTAATATCTTTTAGAGTGATGATAGGGAGAGTGAAAATTCATAGTAAAACTCATAGTGAATGATGTGGAGTCTAGTAGAAGACTAAATCACTAATCACCTCCCTTAAGAGGTGCAACTAATTAAGAATACATTTGTCTTTTCATTATTGCCACATTAGTTACTGTGTGGTTTTATTGTAAATTTTCACTCTCTTCTATGGGGTGACATTAATCAAATCTATCTTCATCTCTTTTTTGGATAGCATGGATAATCACTTGGGCATCATCCATAATGAGACTAGGGGTAATCTATTTTTTGATACATCCTTGTAGTGCTAAGATAAGTGCAGTTGCTTCTCCATTTTTTGTTGAATACACTTGTCGAATTTGAATGGATTCTCCATATGCCCATGAACCATCTATAGCTCTGACATACCATCAGAAACAAGTGGAAGTTGGAGCAGTGGTTGCATCAGAGTATAATGATGACCCGGAGAGTTTTGAGTGATAACCTGGGAGTTTCCTCCAGTGTCATGGCCAATTATAGTGGAAAATTCTTTGGATTTGCCCAATTTAGTTGTGTAAATGTGATCCAAAGAGTATTGAACTATGTGTGTTGTCTCCAAAACATGACATTCACCATGTAGCAACTTAAGGGGCATTGGTGAGCTAAGAGACAGTGGAAGAAAATATGCTCGGGAGAATTATTCTCCATTGTGCTTGTAAGGCAATATTGTTCTACTGAGCATCGTCGTTGGATAAGGTTCCCAGCTGTCGGCAATTAATATTTCATAAGCTTGGAAATGACAGATCCTCGATGGGGTTGTTAGCTTCCATATCTTTTTCCAGTGAGTTGATGGACCATTATTGCTACTTGTTACATGTCCTACATTGTCTAAATAAATGGAATTAATAGGTAGATTATATCATGTTCTTATCGAATATTTACTGTCGGTGGATTCATCTCATGTCCACGTATCATTATATTGATGTTGTGGTCTGGGCATCAAGAGAATTAGATCAGCTTTCTCTTCACTGAACGTAAATCTAATTAACTCTTCATACCATCATTTTCCATTGCCCACCATCATTTTATCAATTGTGATATCATTGAGATAGTGTGTTGGAAGTGTTAGACTAAATCAATTAGAAGATTAGATTAGATTATATTGTGTTTTAGAGTTATACTTAGACTCTTCTACTTTTATGTTTTGTACTCTATTTATTCTTCTGATCATCAATAATAATAATCACGGGAAATCATTCTTTCAGGAAGAGAAATAGGTTTTGCTAAACCCGATATTGGTAGCCACATATCGGTTTTAATCTTTGTATCAGAGCATGTTCCTATCATTTCCCGATTCCTTTTAACAGTAGGTCTCGTCCCTCCATAATGGATCTCCAGGCAAAAGAGGGGTGATGCCTTACCTTTGCATCTATCATGGTTTTGTTGGTGTGATATTTAGCCTTTACAATTTGAGTAATGCTTGACTTTAGATTAGTAATTTAACTACCTTATTTTTTTCAAACATTTTTTATTGTCCATGCAAAAAATTACAATTTAAAATCAATTGCTCTATATATATTTCTAGAGATAACCATCTATTCACATCGAAAAGAAAATCATCTTTAGTTTTCACAAAATTTTGAAGTTATTTTTATGAAATTTAATTTCATCATGTTTAAGTTCTACAATGATGTGATGATCTTATCATTATATGAACTCTCTTTCTTCTTCTTCTCTCTCTCTCTCTCTCTTTCCTTGGTGGTGAAATGGAAATCAAAATATACATTTTCCCTCTTTCCTTACAGGTCTATAAGAATAAAAGGACGTGCTTTTTATTTGTTTTGGCATTGACTAACTAAGTATTAAAATCCCAAAATATTGTGTTTCATCATATAATTGGAGACGGAAATCATTAGACCCTGAGCATAACAAATGTTCTTGGTGGCCAGTAATAGAATACAACAATAGGTTGGTTCCAACAATGTACCCCATCAACAATCCCAAAAAAGCAAAATTATATCCTCATCCTATTTATCTATTTATGGCACCATAGGTATATGTGTTTGGATTTATGTGAAGGAATTGAGTGGATGAAATTGAATGTACAAAGTAAAAAAGTAGAATGACTGGATGACATTGAAAGAATCTTACCAAAAATGAAAAGTGTGTCATTTAAAAAGAAACATCTCAATAGGGTAAGAGTGCCACAAATAGAGAAACAGAGGGAGTACAAAATTCAATATAAAAAATGAGGTACTTCCTCCGTCCCAACCGAATCTGCACACTTTTCTTTTTTCGTCTATCACAATTAAATTTACACACTTTCTATTTAAAGAAAAAATTAACTTATCAAAAGACATATTTATCCTTAAATAATTTTAAAAAATTCATTAAAACCTACCACCTACCACTCACCCAAATTCTTTTTCTATCAAACCCTTCTTCCCTATCCCCAAACCCAGCCGCCCACTTCTTCTCTCTCTTCTAAAATTCTTTTTTTAACAGCCGCCACCCAAAGTTGAGTTTGGTAATAATTAAACCAGTTCTGGCATGATGATTTCATGTGAGTGGACTAATATCGTTGGTGGTGCCGGAAATCACCTTCCGCAACATCGTCGACTCACAAAATCACCAAGCCATCACCCTCCGATCAAGTCTTGACCTCTCCATATTCCACCGCTACGACTTCAAAGAAGGGGAATGGGAAGAAGATAAGAATATTTTTGACATTTCACACCTTTAAAAGTAAAAGTACTTTTTTGTCCCTCAGCGGATTCACATGGGACACAGAGAGTAGTTGATGATGTTTATTGAGATTATAGGAGAATATTTTAAAAATAAAAATTATTTAGGACTAAAATCATATAATTAGAACCGAATCCTTAATGCGGTTCCAAAACTATGCAGATAATATAATAAAAGACAAAATACATTTATAACACTAACTTTTGGTTGAAAGTGCAATATATTCCCGAAATATGAGAAAGTGCCTATTTAACCCTAACTTATTACCAATTGTGCCAATATAACCCTAACTATTGGTCAAATTGTGCCAATATAGCCAAACTTCATAATTCCGACATTAACCAAAGCTAAAAAGACCAAAGTACCCCATAGGCCAAAGCTAAAATTTTTAATACCCATTATACCCCCATTTTCTTTCTTCTTCACAGCACACCCTGTCGTGCCCCGTCCGCCACCGCCGCTTCTCCGCCCCCGATCGTTACACTTGACACAACACACCCACCATGTACAGGGAAAAACAATTCTAGAAAAAAAGTAAAACATTCGATCAAAATCAATCATTAATTAAGAAGAATAATATCATCAACATCGATCGAAATGGCTCAACATCCATCATCCTTAAACAATGCTCCGCATCATTCATACATTGAAAAGATTAAAAAAGCTATAATTCAACAACAATTCGCAATTATTTAAAAAACGACCAATACCATCGGAGATGTCGGAATTAATATCGACGGTGTAATCAGAATTTTCGGTGGGAAGATTGATCCATTTGCGGAGTACGACGCGACCTAGAAAGCTGTTGCTGCCAACGTAAAAAACCATACCTGAAGTCTCATTCTGGAAGCTTGCCATAGGAAATGCTCCACTACCATTGTTCCCGCGCCACCACCGAAAACCTCCGTGGCACCACAAACCCGCTAGCTTAATCACAGATCAGTCCCCCCGACTCCACCAATTTCAGAAACCTTAGCCCCTCCTCTCCCCGCGCCTCCACCACCCTCTCCCTCTCTCGTTGTCGTCCTGCTCCTTCCTCGACCTACGCCACCATCAGAAACCCTAACCCCCACCCCCTCCCCTACCCCTGCCTTCGTCATCCTCTCCCCCACCCCCATCTCCGCTCTCCTCCTCTCCGCCTCCGCTCTGCCCGTACCTCCACTGAGAAAAAAATTAACGAGAAGAAAATAAGGAAGAGAAATGGGAAATAATCGGGAGGTAGTGGAAGAGATATGAGAAATTGGAGGGCTGATACGTCTTTTCTCAGTTTTTTAAATTTTAAAAAAAATTAATGCCGAAATTGTCATTTCACTAGATTCCGATCAAATGACCGTTGACTAAAAAGTTAGCCAAATCTAGGGTTATATTGGACATTTTTTCAAATTACATGGTTATATTAGCACTTTCAACCAAAATGTAGGGTTATTTTAGCATTTTTCACTATAATAAACTAGTGGAGTACCATCGCGCATTGTGCGATATCATTAATTAAAATATTAAGATTATATATATATTTTTAATTTTTTTTAGTCATTTAAGGAAAATTATATGAGTTATAAAGTGAAATAATTAATTTAGTTAGAAACCGTTAGATATTGAATACAATAAAAATTAATTATTTTTTATAATATTTCATTCAAATTATTTAAAAAGTAATTATTTATATGTTGTTTCATTTTATAAGGTTATCATAATTATATGTATCTCATTGGAATAAATAAAAATAAATGTCAAATGAGCTTATTAGTCTCACTAATTATTAAATGACCTCATTTAAAAACTAGTAGGTCTAAAACAAGACTTTGTTAAACATTAATAAATAAACAATATGTATACATATTTCTATCAAAATTACTACATTCATTGTATAAAAAAAATCAAAAATTTGTTAATTTCAAATTACGTGTTTCTTTGGATTTTTTTACTGATATATATATATATATATGGAGTACAATGCGATACTTATGGTTTTAAATATATATTTAGAAGTTATATATTTTAACAAGTTATAATTGATTATATATAGTAAAGAATTAAACCCAGTAATAAATTATAATATTAGTATGTTAACAAGTTATGATTGATTATATATAGTAAATAATTAAAATCAGTAACATATAATTATAATATTAGTATGTTATTTTTAGACAACTTGAACTTAACTTAGTCAAAATGACTTCAACATCCTCGGTTGACAGCACCATCCAAAAGCAAACAATCTCCATTATATGGTGTTTGGGATAACGTCAGCGTCTGTTTCATAAAAAACAGTACTTTCATAATTTAAGAAATAATATTGATAAGTTTAATTTAAATATTTTTAACTTAAATATTATGTAGTTCACTTTAAAGTTGCAATAACTATTATAAAAAATATAATATTTAAAATTAAAATTTTAATTACAACTAAGCTATATGGAGTCATTGATATAATGTCGGTTGTTTCCTCTCCGAACATTTGAAAGATAAACTCGCTACTCGCAATATTATATATAGATATATAATTAATATATAACAATTAGTGGAAAACTCTCGAATAAAGGCAGTTACATCAAATTAAGTGCATTATCTGACTCCGCCTTTAAATGAAATCGAATAAAGGCGGTTCAAAAAACACCTTTTATTAAGGTCCAAATAGGTTTCAAATTCAAAACCTATATTCACCAGTGGAAACCAAGCCTGTTAAAGGCAGTTCCATTGGACCAGGGAAGTCACTTTGGGAGTGTCTTCTCTAGTTGTGTCTTTGATCCTCTGCAATCAAAGGAGGTTTCGGGAACTGTCTTTGAATGACAAGGATGAAAGGCGGTTATCAACCTCCTTTAATCCTTTGCAGGAACCGCCTTTAATTAGTTCTGATCTTGGAACATATAATCTGACAGTCAGATTATCGGTGCAATTCCAAGAGTGGAACTGACTATCCGACCATCGTATAGTGTTTATGGTTCTGATTGAGGAACTACTTCTTAAGTTCCGAGTGCGGAACTATTGCTTTAACGCAGCAGAAGAAATGTTGTTACGACCGCAAAACGTTTTCGGACCTTCACGATTCGTTCCTCCTTCGGGGAACAATTCTGGAATGGCACTGATATATTTATATTGTGGATGCATGTTCTAGCGATACACATTCGAGTCTGCAACTGCTTATGCTTGTAATGTCCCGATGGAGGAACCTGAAATTGGTCTATGTATATATGGACAAATTCTAGTTCCTCACTCGAAACTACGATCGGACAGTATGGTAAAAAAAATTCACTACAAACCGGTTTTTCAATAGCCTTTACAAACATATCCAAATTGTGCAAAATGCAAGTGATAGTGACGCTAGATATCAAAAAACTATAGGTTATGCTAACAATGCAACAATATATAGACAGCAATATAAGCCATGAAAAAAACTATTCCGCACAACAAAGTCATCTAAAATACTAGTCTCTCATAATACCACATTGGGATTCCCAATTGAAGAGGAGTGTGAGTACACGAGATACCTAGCCAAGCAATTTGTAGCGTTGTTGATGTCATCTTGTGAATAAGGCTTGACAACTTCTAGAAAAATCTGTGAAACAACCAAATTTACCACATAAGAATTGAGATGACAGGTTACATTGCTTAAAAACATTCTCGAAATACTTATCATAGAAACTCACTTCTTCGATCTCTAGGTAATCCTCACACACATGTGTGACACACTACGCTGCGTATAGCATTACGTAACAGTCGCATTCACATTCACATGTATTTGCTTATTTCTTGTACTAGTAAATACAATTTAAATTAGTAACATATAATTACAATAACTAATGACTAAATAGAATTTCGCGACATGAAAATTTAATCACACCTTGATTTGTATTAGGTCCAATCCCTCATCACCATTATCCCCTCGGCGAGTGTCGTGATCCTCTAGATGGTGATTTCCAACCGGGTGTCAATTCATTCAAGTTCTCGGGTAAAGGGTGCCCTGTGTGCTCAACCAACTTTTGAATCAATAATTATCGTTAATCAACCGAAAAGTCCGGTTGTATCGGAGTGTCCCTCGAGCGAACCCGTTGATTCTTCTCGAGCCCCTTTTCTTGACATTATAGTACCTAGGGATAATCAATGTATTCCACTTGGAAATCACTATAACACAATAGAAGAAAACACTAAATAGGAAACTATAAGCGGATCATAATAGCACACAATATCTTAGGAAGAAATTTAAAAGGGTTTTTCATTCATAAGCTAATCAAATAAAAAAACAACATCAACACTTATATTTGTACCTTTCCAACAATAGATGGGGACTAGATGTTGAAATGATGAAGGTAGACCATTAGCTTCACCTTGTGAAAATCCTAACCAAAATCATAGCTTCTTCATGTTGAATCTACAGAGAATATGTCTTAGAGATGAAGAAAACTAAGCTTTTAGGACATTTAACAATAAGTGAGAATGTATGAGAGATTTGTAAAGAATTTTGAAGAAGAAAGTGTTTGGATGGTTTTTAATTACCCATTTGAAAACCGCCTTTATTGCCCTATTTTTTAAAAGCCAGGAAATGTGTTCCAAACTCGGAATTATTATCGAAGAAACTCTTCCACATTTGGAACTACATCTTTTCTATGTCAAATACAACAGACTTTCTTCCGATCTCAAAACTCAGTCTCCATTATATGTATAAAAAATTGGGGATCGGGTATCATATCCAATTCAAAAACCCTAAATCCCCAAATTTCGATAATTTTTAGTTCAAAAACAACCCTTACTACTTTACATAAGTTCAAATATAACTCTATAGACTATATTCTGACATTGACTGGTCATTTCTAGCTCGGAACATCAGTATGTTGTACAAATGAAACTCAATATATAAACTGAAACTTCTTCATTAATAAAATATTCTAATTACAACATAAACTTGAAATACACAAAAACTAATCAGATGAAATAACAATCCACAACGACTCGTATATGTATGTGGAACAACCAGGAAGACTCGGACCTAAAACCTCTAACATATCATCTTCAATCTCATAAGTAAACGCATACCTCTTTCAGCACCCTAGAAAAATTCAAGCACTAATTCACCAGTAAAGTAGACAAAATTTGGCCTAAATGTACCCTTCGGAGTTGAAGATGAATCCACCATAAAAGCCGCATTTTTACCTAAAAATAATGCATCTCTTCCCAACCCATGGATCAACCTAACACTCAGCGTGGTAAAAGTCATAAGCATACCCAGGAATATTAGAAACCAATACATGAACCTCATAAAACTTTTCCCTGAAGGGATCACAATACCAAACAGTCGTAACACCACCTTCATTTTTAGAAACAGTGTAAAATTTACCACTGCAGCAATTAACATCAATAAATTTCACACCAGTGCTAATCCTAGTCCATGTATGATCAACTGATCTATAAATTCCTAAACTTCCATCTAGACAAACAACAATAAGATGAAATGTTGAAGCAGAACTTGGATTAACTGATAATACACCATTCCTAGTGTAGTTACCTCTATCGAAAAGATTGTCATAATAGTGAGGGAGCTGCATTCTGGTGTTTGAGTACGGGTTGAGCAAAAAACCTTCACCTGACTCTAACACAAGTAACCACCTGAAACGTACCTCAATGCACTTTCTGCCTTCAAGTTCAAGAAGATGTAGCCTCATCAAAATTTTCTCTTCATCAGGCAAAAGAAGTAACGTTCGACACCATCATGGACCATTGGACCAATGGAGTGAATGCTCATTGAATGAATTTCTCTCGACAACATTACGCCAAAATTGGTATACTCCTCTCATTGAAAGAAAATCGGAAAAGAGAAGAAGGTTCAATGAAATTTCAAAAAGCATTTCAATGGACAATTCAGAACCATTGGAAGCCATTTTCAAACAGTGAAGTACTTAAAGAAAGTGGAATGCAAAAAGGTTAGTGGAATGCAAAAAAGGTTAGTGAAAAAGGTAGAATGCAAAATCTAATATTTCAACTAATATAGAGAAAGAGAGGAATTTGAAGAGGTTAAGTGTTGGAAGAAGGAAAAAAACTTCTAAGGGAAATGGAAAGGTTTAATGTCTATAGAAACTTTAACATGCATTAAAAGCTATGAAAATTGAAAAGTTAATTAATCATAAAAATGATTAAAAAAACTTCAATTAAAATACATAATATGCATTATCCCGTGATTTTCATTGCCACATTCTCCACTCCTCCTCTACTTTCACAACTTTCATAAAATATGGGAAGTGAGTTCCTTTTAATTAATAATATTTTCCAATTATTTTGTCTTATTAATGAAAACCTCAATAAGAAAAGAATGAATGCCCTTGCAGAATATATGAAACTCATACATTGTTAACTACTTGCTTATTTGTTAAACAAGAGGGAATTTTGTCTCTTACATTTGCTTATTGGAATTTGAAGAGGTTCTGATAGTGGAACTCAATCTTTCCTTTGAATATGGCTTCCCAGAATATGTTCAGAACTAGGAACCCAGTATGAATAAGTTATGCTATAGAAATGAATGTCAACTAATACGATCTCGGAACATGAGTTACGAGCTCGAAAGACATTATGAGGGACATAATGATACTACGAAATTATTTATTACGAGTCCGGAACATAAATTCCGACCTCATTTACATTTTTAGGAACAAAAATGATCATCTTCTACATAACATTTTCCCCCTAAACCAGTTTCGAGCTCGGAATAGAATCTAACCTCCATTAGGAAAGCACAAATTACATGTTACGAATCTAGAATCTAAGTTCCGACCTATTCTGTTATTTCATGAAACAATATGCTAATCTTAACGGTTAGAATATTTTTTGATTAAACCCAATAAACGATCATGATATGGTTCCGGAGTAGGAACTAAAATTTGGACCTATGATAAATGACCAAGAATTTGTTACGATTTTGGAACAATTCCTCCTATATATATAACCCCAAATCGGGGTTCATTCACAGAAGCCTCATCGATTTCCGACATTGGAACTTCAAACCCCCCACAAATTCAAACTCTAACACGCGTGGGAAACATCTACTCACATCATGTCTTCTTCAAATCCAACTACATGGGTCACTGGACATCGTTCCAAATCTACGAGAGGAAACCAACAGAGGAATCCGGGCAACGAAGATAGGTTTGTCTCTCTTAAAGCTCAGACTAGGTTTAATGCTTTAAGGGATTCAAGAATATTATTGGATTTATATGTTATATATATGAATGTGTACAAGAGCATAGGGCTAGAGTACCCGGTTAGGTTGTTTGAAGACGAGCACGTCCTTAAACTTCTTAGTTTGAATGAACTAAGTTACTTTGATGAGATAAGTCAATTTTATGCCAATTTGCATGAGGTTGAGGGTTTGGATAGTTATAGAACTAAGGTGAACGGTTATGATGCTAAAATTAGCCCATGGATTATCAATCAACTAATTGAATGCCCTTACAAGGGTCCGGAAGATGTTTACCCCCAAGTGGAGGACAGACCTTTAGATGACATTTATCATAGGGAGGAATGGTCGCTTAATGATGATTATTCTAGAATTGACCCTATTGCGTGTAGTGTGAAATATTTTAGACGCACGCCTTATGATCTAGGTAGACCGGAATCGTTTTATCTAAAGAGGTTATGAGCTCGGGATAAAAATCAGAGGGTGTTACAAATTCGTAACATTGCTCATCCTTTCAACAACCTTCATCCATAAATGTTCCTCAGTCGGAACCAAATTCGTATCCCAGTCCCGAGTCCGGAACCTATCACATTAGAATTCACTTTTGCACAACCGCCTTTAATTGTACACAATCAAATGAGGTTATTCAGTGAACCACCTTTGAATCATATCAATAAGAGGCGGTTCGTTCAAAATCGCCTTCCAAAGAACTGGAACCGCCTTTGAATTTTTTCAGTGCCCCGAAATAAGAAATTCCGAGCTCGGAACTTGTCCTAGAAGGCAGTTCATGGAAAATTTAGTAGAACCGCCTTTGAACTCCGCCTTTAATAGACCATTCTCCACTAGTGTTTTGAGATTATTAAAAAAGCTATCAAAAACCTGAGGTTTTCGGTAGACTTGAAGCAACACTCAAATCATTAGGCAGCGTGGTAGGCCTCAAATCAAAGCAACACTCAAAAACTCAATAGTCTTTCTTCAATCTGGAGAAAAACATCAACGGGTCAGGGGGGAAATATCAAAATCTCAACAAGCGGTGATGTAGGCTTCTCTTTCTCCGACTCGGTTGGCTTCTCCTTCTCCAGCAATAGAGGGCTTCTCTAGTGGCAGTGCGACAGTGGAGAAACAACACGGCGGTGTGAGAGGAGGGAAGCGATGCGACAGCGGGTAGGATATGCGTCGGTGCGAGAGGTAGAGGCGGCGTGGCGGAGGCATGTGAGTGGAGGAAGATGGTGGAGGTGTGGGTGTAGGATATGGTGGCATTGTGTTGGAGAAAGGAAAGATTGAAGAGGAAATAAAGGTTGAAGAGGCATGTTTAAGATGATTTTTTGGGAGCGGAGAATTAAAATGAAGGGTGAAAATCCTAAATTAATGGGTTTATATATTGGGCCAAAAAGACATCTCATTAAAGACGGTTCTACAATTATAACAACCTTTAATCAATTTTCATTAAAGACATAACCATCTTTTATCGATTTAGAATCACCTTTAAAATGAAATGGTGACTTGGGATAGCACTTCTAAACTTGGAAACAATTTCGGATCTCATTTAAAGCTGTATTTAATAGAGGCTTCTCCACTAATTAACGTTTCATTTTAACTATTCATTGCATTATTTTAAGTTCTTAGCATTTATAACTTTACATTAAAAAATGTTTTATAGTAATATGTGTTTTGATGATGTAGTAATATTTATATATAATTTTATTATATATTTAAAATTTTCAAAACATTATTGATTAATAGTAACATAAGACGTTATCAATAATATGAAGGAAATTTTTTAACTATTATTCATATTTTTATGCGTTCATTACTTTTATTTTTTAAAATCAATTATGCTATATTTAAACACATTTTGACATTATTCATTCCCTTATTGACATTATCAATTATGGGTTGATTACCTTATTGAGATATTTTTTTAAATGACACACTTTCCATTTATGGCAAAATTCGTTCAATCTCATCCAATCATTCTACTTTTTGCTTTCTACATTCAATTTCATCCACTCATTTTCTTCACCTAAATTCAAGCACTCGTACCTATGGTGCCACAAATAGAGAAATGGAGGGAGTACAACATCATAATAAATAAAAATTGAACATCCACGTAAGAGTTTAAAGGGTTAAGTTTCTTACAAATGAATAAAATTTTCTTAGCCAGTAGAAACTATAATTAAGAGAGAGAAATACAACAATTTAAATGGAATACTAGCTTGGACCAAATATTTTGAGATACAACAATTTAAATGGAACACTTGGACCAAATATTTCAACTAGAGTTATATAAACGCGTGGGATCTTATTGTCTTTTTGGCATGAAATCGTGTTTCCATTGGTTAATAATGATGTTAAATATCAAGGTTGATTCTCCACTTATTTGTTGCCAAATTCGCGATGCAGACGCTTGTGGCGATGGAATTTTACGCATTTACCAAAATTTAAAATTAAAAAATACAAAATGAATAGTAGATGAGTTCATTTTCAGAATAAATAATTTTATTCTTACACAAAATATTATTTTATACCGACTAACCGTTAGATGTGTCAATTTATAATTAATGTAATTTATATGGTGATTTTATATTTGTTTTTATTTATTGCAACGAGGTTCTTATAACTTTAAAAAAAATTAAAATATATCAATGTATAAAGAGTCTTGTTGAAAAATGAAAAAAAAAATCTCGGAGATGAAAAATGAAAAAAAACACGGTTGGAGTCATTTTCTGAAATTATGACAGCCAGAATTAGGAAAGTGATGGAAAAAAACGAGAACCCCAATAACAAAATTGTTCGAGTTGTTTGAGAAAATAACTCTAACAAAACTCCACCTTTTAAATTATGTCTGAAATTGTTATTGGTTCAAGAGTCACAATTAGTCACAATTATGCTTAGCCATTCAACTACGATTCATGTCAATTATTGATTTGTTTCTTATCATAAACGACACACCCCGGAAAGCTGATGTAACAATTATGCATGCTTCATGAATTCAAGATGATATTTTCATAAAGTATAAAGTAAAATCATTATAATAGATTTATATTTGAGTTTGTCTCCTGCGAAACAATCTTATGGTAAGACCGTGTCTAAAATTAGAAATATAGAAAGTTTAAAATAGGAGGTTTAAAATATGAGGGGTCTAAATAGCAATATTATGAACTCGGGGCATGTTTTAGTATTGTACAAAAATACAAGGGCCGAATTGCAAAAATAATTGAGCAAACAAGAAAAATGTTTTCTCCGAAAGGGAAAAGGAAATCTGGTTGTCTTCTCCGATTCCATATGCCGGAATCGATTCAAGATGTCGGTAGAGTGCAAAATTGGCTGGATGATTTCCACGCCAACGCCTTCCTTGGTTGATTCCACGAGATAATGAATCTCTTAAGCACTTGGGTCGAAGATCATGACGTTGAATCCCCGGTCGCAAATCCCGGCCAAAACTTTCGGTCGTATCTAAACAACAGAAAATTGCAAGGTTTTATGGCGTAATAAGACGCAAATTATATCCAGCCTACGTCAAGCCAAATTCCGAGTCAGTAAGACGAAGTTGTGTGGTTTAGAATCTCCGATTGGGATCTTCAGACCATCGTCTTAATCTTCAAGAATAATTGAGAGAATCTCCATACGATTCATGAAAAAAAATTGAAATCCTGATGCCCTAACTCACAGGATCGAACACGACTTTGAAGAAGTGCGGTGAGTTGTTGATGCGGCGGTAGGTTGAATATGAGATTTCTGGTGAAAGCGGTGTGAGATCTGGATTTTCTGGCACCAATTTTATTTTTTGGGCGGGTCTGGAACTGATTCTCCAGATATCATGTCTCGACCAATTTGTTGTTGGGCATTGAAATAAATCAAATTAACAGCATCAAACTGATAAAACATAAAATTTAAGTAATTAAATAAAAAATTAAATATACATCAAATTAAAGTAATAAAACATCAAGCTAAGAATATTAAAAATACAATTAAAATAGCTAAAACATCAAATCAAATGCTATAAATATAGAAATAAAATTAGTAAACATCAAATAAAAATTAAATTTGAATCATTCAACATCAAATATAAACACTAAAAACACATATCAGCAATTTATAAATAATTAAATATCAAATGAAAATATTAAATACACTTGTTAGTTAAAATTTAACGGAATACCAAAATACACATCTAGATATATTAAAAATTATAATAATACAATAAAAAAATATTAAATCAAAATAGTTAAATATGAAATAAGAACACACAAATTTTAAAATATCAAAGTGTGGATCAAAATGTAACACTGACATCTGGCAAAATAAAACATCAATGTTGAAATTTAAAATATCAATTCATAATATTGAAACATCAATAATGCATTAATAAGAATATAATATTTAAAAACAAGAAACATCAATATTAATTTTTTAAATGACATTAAATCATAAATATGATAAATTATAAATTTGAAAAGGCATAATGTTGAAAAATAAGATAGCAGTAAAAAATTATAAAATAATGTAGCGTTCAAAATAGTGGAATGCCAAATATAAATTATTGAATACTTAACATCAAATTATAATATTTAAACATCAAATTAGAAGAGTTAAAACATCAAATAAAAATACTAAAACATCAAATAAAAATTACTAAAATACGCATTAATATTAAAACATCAAAATGTAACACCGATATAAAAAATAATTAAAACATCAGTACTAAAAAATTAAAAATGATTTTAGACGATTGAAACATCAAAGATTCTCAAAGTAAGAGTATAATATTCAGAAGAAAAAATAAATATCAATATCAATTTTTTAAAAGAACGCGCTGAAAAAATAAAACATCAATCAAAATGAAAGAATAAATTCTAGATTAAAATTTAACTAGTGTCAACATCTATAAAGTGTCAAAATTTTAACATGCAAACACGAGATTAACAATAAAAGATCAAAATTTAACTTTAAAACACATGATTTATTGAATAAATGAATTCTGAAAAAACATCACAAGGTTTTTTTGAAACATAAAGTACTGAAAATGAAATATCAAGTCTGGTATTAGAAACCCACACATTGCGTGGAAATGAGGGAAAAAATTGATCCGCGAATTTCTCTGACCCAGATTCTTGACCCGCGAGATTCTTATGACCCGGAATAATTAATTCCCCGATTATTTATGCTCATCTCCCCCAAAAAGTGATATTTGCACCCAGATTCCTCCTTCCTCTCCCAAAATTTCTTAAATTATATTTGAAACCCCATCGTTAATTAAACTTCATCATATTACATATTAATCATTGGTCTCTCCGTGAGACGGTCTCACACAAGATTTTGTCTTTTATATTTTAGTTTAAATATTATATATTTTAAGTATAAATATATAATAAGTTATAGTTAATATTAAGTAATAATACATTAAAAAATTCAATATTTACATTATAAATTAGGATAATTATTTTAAAATATAATATTTAAATTAAACATATAGTATAGTAATTCATACTTTATGAAAATGCCATTTTTAAATTATGAGCGTACGAAATTAAATCTCAAAACCAACTCCACAAGTGCAAAATGACACAGTTGTCTAACTGCATACCAATGTGTAATGTGTCCAGTTTAGTGGTAAGCCACACTCTTTATAACTGAGAGCTTCAGGGTTCAAAACATACCCTATCAAGAATTTTGAATATTAGAGCAATTTCTTGATAGGGATTACCCAGCGTCATGAGACTGTGTCTGCGATCTCCGCTGTGGTTTCCCAACCTGCAGGTGATCGATGATGGTGAGATCATGGAGGTTCCGGTTTCGGTGGCAGTGGTTCGTTGGTGGTGCAGCATTTGAGTGTTCTCAGAAGGGCGTCCCTCCATATAAAATGAATGGAGTACTCCACGGCGTTTCAACAGATTCAATGGTAGTGTTTTCTAGTTACGTCCTAAATTAGGATATTAATATGTAATTTGGTTACTTGTAAATAACATTTTAAAAAACTACGTACCAATTATAATTAGTTGCCCTCTTTCTAAATCTATATTTTCCGTTTTCTCCGCATAAATTTCCAAACGATCGTAGATTATAAAACAAGAGAAAGTCTTAGGAAAGATGCCATTTTATAAGTTAATACACAAGTCACTATGAATTTTACCTTAAATGTTGTATTTTTTAATTTTTTTTACAAATTTTGTTTTAAATGTTAAAACAAGTAATAATATGTATTTGAATGTGAAAATATAAAAATGTATAATATAAAAAATATTTTCTAAATTTCTAAATTTATTAGTATGTAATTTAACAAATGTAGTGTACAAGGTAAAAATTAAGTGGTCTGTCCATAAGTTTATGTACATGTCGCCTGTCATGAGACCCACTCATATATAAAACAAAATGTAAAGATATTTGATTTTAAAAAAAAAAAGAAAAGATATTTAAACAAATGAATTAAATGATCAAGTAGACCCTGTCATTGTTCTTATTGTAAACCCCATTTGGGTACACAAACTCACTATCAAACACCTAACTATCATTTAAAATTCTTAAAAGATACTATAAATCGTTAATCCACTGAACTGTTGTACTTGCAGGTTTGCTCATTTCAGCATTTCTTTCGACAAGCAGTTTAAGAAGAGATATCAACAAAATATAACACACAATTAAAAGAAAACAGAAATTAAATTTCATTGTGGAAAGGAACGATTCAATTATATGCTTCTTAAATTATGTTTTGAGGCTGATCTCCAAATATTAAATCTAGAAAAATGAACTTAGTAAAATTACACAAACTTTAATCCAGTCTATCAATTGAAAGAAAAGAAGAAGAAGAATACAAGTATATAACTGAAAAATAATTTCTTTTTATTTTATGAAGAAAAAAATTTCGAACCTTCAAGTTCATTTAACATCCCTCTGTTTCATTGGATGTAACACATTTTTTTGTGAATTTAGCGCACTTTCCTTTATGGAAAAATTCCTTCAATTTCATCCGCTCATTTTACTTTTCCCATTCTAAATTCATATTCATTCATTAATTTTTTTCACCTAAATTCAAGCACATGAAGTTATGATGTCACATCCAATAAAACGGAGATAGTACGAGGACGACAGCGTTCCTACGGATAAATAATTGGTTGAAAAAGGAAGATTCCAAATTACCCAAAATATAGACTAAAATTCCCGAGACCAAATTATTAAAATTATTCTTCTGCAAACCTCTCTAGATTCTTGCATTCCCATCCGTACAACTGTATACGCATTATTTTCAAGAGAACAAGTTTCTCCGTTTTTCTTATACGTGTTGACATATTTTCCCCTCCGCTTTCTTCACTTTCACACACAATTTTAAGATTTATTTTTCCAAGAGAGGGTATCACAAAACTACTTGTTTTAACTTATACTTCTTTCGTACCATTAGTAATGATATATTTATTTGTTTGAACTTATACTCCTTTTGTCTCATTAGTAATAACATATTTATTTATTTTAACTTATACTCCTTTCGTCCCATTACTAATGACATATTTAGTTTTTCACAATTTTCAATAATCATGTTTGCCGTCAATATCTCTAGCCACATATACCAATTTCACATAAAAAATTGATATTTAAAAAATTATCCCCCCCGTCTCACTGTAAATTGCTTATTTACTTTTTCACGATCTTCAATGAGCATGTCTGACCGTAAATATCTCTAGTTACCGATAATAATTCTGCATTAAAAATGATATTTAGAAAATAAATGTTAAGAAGAATCTAACAATATCTCACATGATATTTTTATTCTATATAAATTAATTTATATTTACGGTCAAAGTTTACAAAGTTTGACTCCCAAAAATTAATTAAGCAATTTAGAGTGGAACGGGGGAGTATATGTTAAGATGAATTCAACGATATCTCACATGATATATCTTTCATATATACATTAATTTATATTTTCGTCAAAGTTTACTAAATTTAATTTTGAAAAAGTAAATATGTTATTATTTAAAGGACAAATGACGTATAATATAATTTTTAATTTTTAAAATTAATTATAATTTTTAAAGTAAAAAATCAGTAGTTTGATCATAAATTTTAGGCAGAGTTTAATATGCAACTAGTATAAGTCTTAATTTGGAGTGGGGTTTTTCTTTAAATATGCTAATAAATATGGGGACTTATTGTGCAATTATCAAAAAGTTATATAAATATTTATAACTTTCAGAATTTTCATTTAATTTTCTTGCTCCTCTATTTCTAGAAACTGCTTGACAACCGCTACAACCGCTTTGCCGCCGAGAAATTCCCCTCCGCCGCGAACAGCTCCTCCACCGCTAACCGCTCCTCCGCCGCGCTATCTTCTTCTTACAACGATGATTCTTCTTTTCCGCCGCTATTCACGATGTTCCTCTCCAATGTCGTCGGATCTGCAATTCGCTGACGTTCCTCTGCAATTGATCGTCGACGTTCCTCTGCAATTGATTGTCAATTCTCCGGCATCGTACGATTAACGATGTTATTCTCCGACGTTGTTCAATTCGCTTACGTCCTCCAGTGATGTTCTTTGGTGTTCGATTCACTGCATCTCCGGCGTTGTTCGATTCGCTGCGTCTCCGGCAATGTTCTCTGGTGTTGTCTCCGACGAGGCAACCGCGAAGCAGACGGCGATTTCTGGATGCAGGAAAGAAGATGATGGTCTAATCACGATTTCTGGATGCAGGTCTGATCACGATTTCTGGATGCAGGTCTGATCGCAAAACACAGCGGGTGAGGCGTAAAGAAGATGATGAGTGTGCCAATACGCGCGGGTGCGCCTGGCCGCCTGCACACTTCAGCGCGTGAAGGCCACGCGCCTACAGATATATTTTAATTTTTTTAAAAAAATTTAATTGATATTTAAATTAATGTTTTATGATCTTTTTATTGATGTTTTGTTAGTTGCACTTGATTTTCATAAATTTTTGTTGGACATTTTGGATTTGATATTTAATTTGGCAATTTAACCACCTTTTTGTTGATGTTTCATGATTTCAGTTGATGTTGTGTTGTTTCTAGTTGAAATTTATGATTTTCAGTGACATTTTGAAATCGCTATAAAATTTGACAATTTAATCTTCTTGTCGATGTTTTATGATTTTCAGTTGATGTTTATGATTTTTCTTTTGAATTTTAAGTGATATGAATTGATGTTTGCAAATATTTGGATGATATAGGTTGATGTTGTAGTTTTATTTTCTATGTTGATATTTTTCACTTTTTGGGTGAGGTTTGAGTGATAGAAGTTGATGTTTGTAGTGTCTTTTTTCTCATATAGATGTTTTTCATTTATGGGTGAGGTTTAGATGATATGAGTTAATGTTTGCAGATTTTTGGATGATATAGGTTATTGATGTAGTTTTTATTTTCTTTGTTGATATTTTTCAGTTTTTTGGTGAGGTTTGAGTGATAGGAGTTGATGTTTGAATAGTCTTTTTTCTCATACTGATGTTTTTGATTTTTTGGATGAGGTTTAGGTGGTAGGAGTTGATAGTAGTGGTTTTTGGGTGATATAGGTTGATATTTGTAGTTTTATTTTTTGGAAAAAAATTGTTGATATATATATATTTTCTCCCATGTTGATGTTTTTCCTTTTCTTGGTGAGTTTTAGGTGATATGAGTTGATGTTTGTAGCCTTTTTTTGGTGACGTGACTTGATTTTTTGTAGTATTTTTTTCTTATGTTGACGTTTTTCATTTTGGGTGAAGTTTAGGTGATAGAAATTGATGTTTTTAGATTTGGATTGATATTGGTCGATGTTTGTAGTTTTTTTTAAAATGATAATTGAAGCTATGTTAATGTTTTATAATTTTTAGTTGATATTTTGTTAGTTGTAGTCGAAGTTTTTTCAATTTTTTTATTATTATTTGATTTTTTAATATTTCTTGTTGTTTCATTTGTTTTTTTAAAATATATTTTTGCTCAAATTTTTTTTTGATGTTTTATGTTTTTTCATTGATATTATGATATTTTTTGCTGATGTTTATAATTTTTAGTTCGATGATCATATTAATTTTTTGCATTTAAAAATATTATTAAATACTTTTTTGAATTTTTTTGGAGTCCGTCTCTTGAAAGACGATCTTTCCATAAGTTGTGGAAAGACCAAAGTTTAAACCGTAAATTTGAAGAAATTAAAATAAAATTTTCGAGTTGTATTAATCGGGACATAAACCTATCACTCTTAAATGTTGTATAATAAAATTTTAATATTGCAATTAAAACCTTTTACCTTTCTATAATTCCAATTCAAACTCGTCTTTCCATATACCTATGGAAAGACGGTTTTTCCCCAAGACTTTGTCTTTTTTTTGCAGGGTTTAGATTGCTGGAAAATGATGGGGAAAAAATTGGACGAAAAATCCCCTAAAAATATTAGCCACAAGTCCCTGTAAAATTATTAGCGATAGGTCCCTGTAAAATTATTAGAGATTGGTCCCTGGAGCTTATATATTGCTAAAATTGTATAAAGACCCATGTCTAAAGTTTAGACTACCTCACAGCTGGAGACCATCTCATTTTAATATAATTAAAAATTTTAAAGTACGGTAATATGATTCCTTGCATTCCATGTAAGAATCAGAGAGGATTAGAACTACATGTTTAATTGAACTGTGAATTTTCTTCCATATAAAACAATAATTCTTATAAATATTATATTTTCTTCCCTATTTATTCTTGATAGTTGAGAGTGCAAGATTACCCTTATTTATCGAACATTGGTTGAACATCGGTTTCTTCTCCCCACTTTCTCTCCCATAGTAAAAATATCTATTTAATATTTTATTTACTTTTCACATTTGAATCCAAATACCTTTCCTTCAAAATAAAGCAATTCAATAAAACCAAACTTTATGGATTTTATGATTACCATTTTATTTTGAAATCAATAATTCAAAAATGTTGGGAAAAACGTCCAACGACTATTACAATGGGAAATTGATATCCAACCTAATGTCAATCAGCTAACTGTTGTACTATTATATAGTAGTAATACAATTGTTTTTAAATATTAATTAACATGTTCTGACTTATGCTCTGAGGCGATTTCAAACCGACTCTTTCGGAAATTAACCTACAGCTCACCGGCCCTCCATTCCGGCGCCGCCGCGATGGCGGAGCCGCCGCCCATCCATAAACCTTCTTCCTCCTATGCCCAAGCACTAAACAACCATCTTCTCCAAGAAATTCGCCCAAACCCGAGGCAACCAACTCAAAGCCCTAAGCAGAAAATTGAACATTTAGGGGAGCCGGGTTTGCGATTCACGATCGAAGAATGCCAGAGGCTTGAAGCCCCTCTCAAGTGGACTCTAATCGGAAAGTTCGCTAGA
>JAULKM010109197.1:9211-23461 GCA_032355605.1 Rubia tinctorum
CTTACAGTACCACATCGCACTACGGTGATCATCAGCCACCTCGCCTGACAGGGATTACCAAATCACAATTCAATGTCACAAACCTTATTACCGTGTAATTGGTTGATATAAAAGAAGAGGAATATGTCTTATTTGATATTTTGAATCATTACATCGAGTTGTGGATACAAATTTTCAAACAACATATTGTTTCTTGCTTTTCATAAATACCAACATATCAGGGATGATGCAGGTCTAATAAGGTTTGTATTAATTTTAGAATCTCTTACCGTAGATCAATAGAATGATAATATTTCCCAAATTTTATCGAAATGCGATTTTACAATTATTAAAATAGAGTCTAATTTGTCCCACACTTTAGATGACTGTTTACTGCTATTAAAATAGTGTGATAAGCTATCACAATTAAAGAACAATGGGCACATTGATGCAATGCTAATGTTTGAGAAGATTATAATATCATCAAAGGGTAAAATGGCATTTACTAGCTTCCACATAAACACTGAAATCTTCTTTTGAAGTGTAGGATGCCATATATGAGTTAAAGATCTAAGGACCATTTTGCTTTTTGCCACAATTTGATATGCAGGTTTAAAAGAGAACTCCCCATTGAGCAAAAATTTCAATATCAGCATGTCTTCTTTATCTGGATATACCTTTGTTCCCTGCAAAAATGTGACAATGCGAGCAGGTAGAACACATAGGGAGGCAAACATTTGCTGTTTATCTTCTATAAATTCAACAATAGTGAGGCTATGAAAATCCTGAATGCAGCAGTTTGACAAAGATCCTTTAGGGGACCAAAACCAATCCAATTTGATGTTAAAAAGTTGGCTAAACCCTGTCTATAACTTACTCTTGTATTAGCTTCAGCTAAAACATTTACCTGAACTATTCTCTAGCTGTTAGAGTTTTTTCTGTTAATTGGAATAAATCATATATAATGTCACCATGAGGCTATTCTTTATTGTAATTTCCACCACAATTTCATGGAGAAAGTTTTTATTATGTGTTACAAATCTCAAAAACCCATCCTTTTTTTAGTGTATGGAAAAAAGGTTATTATGGCTTTTCCAAATCTTTTTACTACCCAGTTCATTTCCCCAGAAGAAATTTGCTAATATTTTTAAAGTATTTTTAATTACTGCACTTGGAGGGTTTAGAACATCCATATGTTACTAATCATAGAGAAGTAACATTTTTGGAATTGCCATTTAACTCTATATTCTTCACGCTGTATATGAGAATGTTTTGGCTCAATTACATATAAGTCCTGAGTTGGGTGGATTCCAATGAATTTCTTTAATCTATCTAATGATGTTTCTAATCCTCTTAAGTTCCAAACTGAGAATTTAATGTTTTTTTCATTTTATCAATCATGGATAACTTGTTTTTTACTATTTGAGGAAGGCATTGTAAGATTCAATTGATTAAGCTTATTAAGTAATGTTCTTTTTCTACTTTTCGCCGATTTGAAGTTAAAGATTCTTGAAATCTTTAGAGTACTTTCCTAATAAAACTGAAGCTCTTTGGTACTTCGAATAATAGATTCATCAGAATCAGTTTCACCTGCCTCTATCAACTGCAAAAATCTATTCGTTGTAGCTGGGGTAATTCTGCAGGACTTGGAGTATAGATTTTTAGGTTCATTATATGAGTGTGAGAGAGAAAAAGATATACCTAAATTAATTTTATTTGTCTGTAACTGATGACCTGGAGATACCATGTCTTTCTTACTATCTAGGGCTGGTGTATTTAGAGTTGTAAAAACTTTGGTGTAGGTACTGCCATTTACTCATTTTCTATGTGGTGACTGTTGTAGATTTTTTTTCCCAATATTGGTTCAGTTATTTCGTCATGTGCCAAACTTTCATATTTTTCCAATGGCTGAAAATTATCAGTGTTTGGTGTGTTAAGCAAAACTTTGTCAGCAGACTGGCTCTTAGTGAGGGTTCTTATTCAGTATTTTTGTCTTTGGAATTGAACCTGTCTTTCCATAATATGGTCACCATGCTGGTTCAAAAATTCCTGCTGCTTTTGGGAAGCTGAGAGCCTACATGTAGACTTGGGAGCCTGCTGCGTTAGTGGTGTCAATTTTCCTTGAGTGGGATAATTTAAGGGATTGGATTTTGGGTGAGATTTAGGACTTATAGATGGGTTATAAAATCTTCATCTGCTCATTTCATGACTCACTTTTTTTAGAGTGCAAGTAGTAAGAAGGGTGGTTTTCAAATTCCAATGGATATTTTCATTTTCAGCGACAGAGCCTAACCTTATTGAAGAAGGGAGTTGGGATTGCAGATTGACCTCAAAACAAATCTTCAAAGCTGATGGACAAGTTAGTTTCTCTGTGGCACCTTCCATATTGATAAAAGCCCCAATTTGGTTGCCTAATTATTCAACTGATTCCAGATTGTAATACTAGAGTGGTGCGTTTCAATAATCCATGCAGTAACTATGGATGATTCAGTAGACGGTTTGAAGTTAGAGGACGACTTAAAAAACTCATGTTAACCCCATTGAAAGGCCAAACTGCTTTAATCCAACATCGATGAAAATATCTTTACATTGAAAACAAATAAGGATATTGTTGTAATCCATAGCTTCTAGCTGATACATCCTTGTGAATATGATTGTCTTGAAGTCAGATTTGATTTTCTCCTTGGATTGTCTCCCTTTTGGATACTTTCATATTAGAGCTTTGTTGTATGGAGTTGATAGTACTTGTATCTATTAAGCTTATTATGAGCACGATAATTCACCTTTCAAATTAGGTGATAGGTTTTTGGGGTTGGAATCGATGGGAGAGAAGTAGAAATTGGTGGGTTTCTCATTTGCAGAGCTTTGGAAATGAATGTTGGTTGGTGTTATTCATGGTAGGGTGGTTGGTAGCTGCCATATTGGTGGAGAGACCGGCCGTGGCCAAGCATTTTAGGTTTCCGGTGAAGATTGACGAAGAATATGATGGTACAGAGTATAGCCGTTAGGAAAGTTCAGTAAATATAGGAGGGGGGGGGGGTTTAGAGGAAATTTGCATATAAAGAGAGAAGGTAAAGCAAGTCTGATGTTTTTTCTCTTCAAATTGAGCTCACTCCATACTTATTTTATTTCTGTTAAAATATTAAAAATAACACAAAATAGAGGGTCATAAACAGAGACACTAAAAACATTACTTTGTTTAAATCATCTAACATAATATTTCAAATTTCGTACGTAATGTATTTAATCTTTAATTCACTGAAGTAAAAGAAATACAATTTTTAATTCATTTATACAAAGTATGTTCATTGATTTTCTATAAATAATGTATAAACTTTACTGTTTAGATTGTGTATCTTTATTGTACTACTGTTAAATTTTTAATGTTTATTTTAGAAATATATTGAATTTTGTAAGTACGCAATGGAAATAATATCATGTAGAATTCATATAGAAAGTGTGCAAGTTTAAATAAATACTCTCTTGATCGATTAGTAAGTAATGTTGTTTACAAAGTAGAGGCATGGAAAAAAATAAACTCATCATTCTTCTTAAAACTAAAAGATATAAAAAAAAATGGAAGATTTCAAAAAATATATTTATAACTTAAAGAAAACGTAGTAATGAAATGGGGCAAAAAATATTAGTACTTTTATCAATTGGGTCAAAAATTTATTCTTATTTTCAAAATGGTCCATATCTAAATTAAAAGGACTATATTAGAAAATAAAGAAAAAATCAAATATAAAAACTCTAAATATTATTTCGGGCACCAAAAAATTTTGGCCCTAGTGTGGGAGCATAGCTAGCACTAGACTCCGGCTAGCACCGTATGTAATATAGGGAAGTTTTATTTTAAATAGGGTTTACAATGAAATTTAATAAAATTTCAAGGTATAAGAAGTGATATGGGTGTAAATAGCATATTTCTAGAGTGTTGGGCACAAATAATTGGAGAATTAATGGATGCAGGTTATAAGCATCTCGAGGGTCAAAATTTCGGGATGAAAAAATTCGCTGGTCCATTTTTCTCCCCATTTTCGAACAATGTACGCGTTCTTACTATCAGATTTGATGTTTTCTTTACAGTACTTGATATTCAAACTAAACCAAAGGATATATTTTCATAATAACTTTTCACACTAAAATTATGTGTTTTAAAATTAATTTTGATATTTAATTGTAAAATCTTGTGTTTACATCACTAGTGCATGAATGGCTATTAACGGCACCATAGCACTGCATTTCCTGGTATTTTTCTCGGAACGGTCGTCTTTTGATTGTTCTTATGTTGGAACACAGATTTGTCGCGCAGTTGTTAAGAATGACAACTACAAACAACTGTTGTATGGTGGATTTATTACACCATAGTGCTGAACGGGGTAGTCAATGGCGGTTATAGTTGGCGTATGACTGTGGTAATGACCCGCCGTTCGTGGCACATTCATTCTTCTGTGTAAGAAAATATGTACTGGTGATTGACCACTGCGCTTATTGAAAACTGCGACAATTTAACCCGTTGTGGTTCCCTTTGTTTAACACTATCCAACGTTCCGTCTCTGAAAGTTCACCTTTTTATTTCAAAAATGTCGTCTCCTCGAAATTGTAATGACGTTTGATTTGATTTAATAAAGAAATATTGTAGATTAAAAGATGAAATCAGAATGTTCATCCATCTATTCCCTGCCATATAAAATGCTTTTATTTCAAAATGTGAAACATATATTTTTTCATTTAAAAAGAAATTTTAAAAAAATCAATCCGATATTAGCTACGAAATTTGAATATTGATCGGAAAATTTGTAATTTTAAGAATTTGGGAAGTTGAAACGTAGTTCGACTAGGACGATGTTGTAATGACAGGATGTTTGTATAGAACTACAATCATTTCAATTACAATTCATGCATTATAACTATATAAAATCATTTATAATATCTACTGGAAGGTTTGTGACAAAAATTGTAAAACCTCAAAACTAATCAGAATTAACTATATAACAAGTAATAATGTATTTAAAATTACAAAAAGCATATGCTATTGACATTTTTTTTAATGTGGATGGGATATCATCAACCTCCAACCTAATGTGTATTTTTTCATTATGTTCCCTACACTTTGTAACTTGCTTTCTTGGAGGGACCGACTCATGCTGCCATCATTTTCAAACATAGGCTTCCTGGCAAACCTAACACACAACGAAAAAGAAGGGGATTCTTAAATTAAGAATATTATGTTAACATAAAAAATAGGTTGCAAAGAGATGGTGCATAAAAATAATGTTGGAACAAAAACCCACTTCGCATACCAACCGTCGATCTCATAATCTCGTTTTACCCATTAACTACTTGTGTCTGATCAATGTTAATCCTTTGTTCTTTTTGTAACTATGAATTGTGTTGAATGAATCTCATCTTCATAAACAAAAACAAAATTCCATATCATACATACAACAATGAACCCATTAAGAATTAATGATGCTAGGATTTTAAACCCTAATTTTTACACACAATGTAGCAATGATATGCTAGAAAAAATACATTGACGACATTTGAATTTCTAACATAGGATTCTCCAATAACTAAACATTACAAAGTTGATGATATACATCTCCATTAACCAAGCAAAACCTAAAATAATGAAAATACCTTGAGCCCTGTGAACCAAGTAAAGAACAGTTCAAAGGAGAAGAATCATAACTTCGCAAACATCGATACTTCGCTCAGAACGAGTCATTCTAGGCGAACCTAGAAAGAGAGAAGGTATTTACCAATAACCTCGCCACTAAATCCATTATCTAAGAACATGTTCCATTATCCGCAAGGATTGCGGAAGAAATCAAGAATAAATTATTGATCCATGCATAAGAATAGGTAACACATCTTTTCCAGAAATTGATTCTACATAAGTCATATACTAATTTAAGTGTCGGAGGAAGATCATGGGGATTTCCCAATATCCTATCCTGCAGTTATCATGGAGCTGGCATGGAATATTAGGCCGACCTCATGTGTTAAAGGTCCGAAAGGAATTCCCCGCTTTAGTGGCATCGACTGTGGGGTTGAAAATTTTCTTTTTAGGCCTTCATGGTTTCTGGAGGAAGCGAGATTCCATATTAAAAGAAAACATTAAAATTAAGAGCAAACTATTATATTAGCAAGAAAAAAAATGATAAATGACTAGAGTGAAAAAAAAATAACTAGCCACCATAAACGCATGGTTGGTGGGTGCAACTACAATACAAGCTTGAACACCTTGCAACCGGGAGTTAGAGACATGGAAACAAAAACAACCAAGCAAACCAGCTATAGGGCTAGCTATCAACAAAACACAACAATGATGAAATTAACCATGGAACAACTCATAAAATCCTTGAACAATCGGATTAGACAAAGGCGACGAAACTAACCAGGACAAATGAGAAAGCCTTAAACTAGAAGAATTTCATGCAAGTGACTAAGTAAACTAGATCAAGTCACTTAACGGTTGGCATGTACCTTTAAGGGTCGTTAAAAGGAGTTTACCCACGAGTGTAAGGGGTCAAAGATAAATATTTATATCTTGCTCCTGACCTTAATCCTAACTACAATGAATATAGATAGTGGCAAGTCCAGAGTCGTCCGCCGAGATATTAGCACCTAAAGGTTAGTTAAACACAATCCAGTCTCGGCCATCACCCCAATTGTGTCTCTGCAATAGCTAGAAATAGCAAGGGGGTGCCAGGGTGGAGTTTGTGTTTGAATTAAAACTACTAATAATGAATAGAAATTGCGATAGAATATGAAATAACTAATATTTGGGGCTATTTGCATAGCATGATCAATGTACAATTTGATCCTAGACTCTAATACACATAAGAAAATATCAACCTCTTTTCATGTTATATCATAAAGTATGGAGATGTTAATTCCTCGAGAACTCTCACTGTTTGTCACAATGCCAATTCTACCTCCTCTTTAACATTTCACCTCCTGCGTAAATTTCTATTGTTTCGCTTCTCTTCTAGACACCCTCGTAGTTCACTCCCAAGGCTAAAATGCCCCCGCTTAAAGGAAATATGCTTTTCTTAGGTCACAACTATTAGACGCATGAGTAAACTCAATCACAAAACTAGGACCTCCACTATGAGCACCCATGCCGAACCTCAAAAGGAAGAGAACATCATTACCTCATGATAAATCTAGAGTTTGCGCCACCGTATCTAGTCGCTACAAACAAAATACGCTCAATTATCGGGGTAAGTCGGTATGTCACCCGCTAGGATTTTAATAATATCAACGCAGTAGGTTCGATGCTCCTAACAAGAAATTCCCCACATGACTAGCCAATTAAGATTATTGTATGTTACCATCTAGGCACTCACAAGAAGAATTTATCACACATATCCTCTCGGCACTCACAAGACTACTCTAGCACTTATAGTCCAACACTCTCAGACTATCATTCCAATCCTAGTAAGATATCATTAGGGGCGGCAAACGGACGGATAGGTCAAATACGGGTTGGGTAAAATGAATAATTAAAAAATATGGGTATGGCCCATTTTGACTCATTTTATGATGGGTAAAAAATGGGTCGGGTCAAAACGAGTAGAGTTGAAACCCGCTCAACCCGCGGGTTGAAAGTTATTCAACTCACGGGTCAAAATGGGTAAACCAGCGGGTCTCAACCCATATATAAACTCTCATGGATTTATGTATCAATCCATATGGATAAAACCCACGGGTTTCAACCTGTATATTGACCCATATGGGTTTATATACCAACCCATATGGGTAACCCGCTGGTTTTAACCCATATATTGACCCATATGGGTTTATATATCAACCCATATGGTTAAACCCGCGGTTTTAACCCACATGGGTAAACCCGCGGTTTTCACCCACATGGGTAAACCCGCAGTTTTAACCCACATAGGTAAACTCGCGGTCAACCCACAAACCCAACCCATTCAACCCAAAATTTTCAACTACCAATTTGACCCATTACCAATTAACCTATTATCCTGTTTACCCTTACCCACATGGGTTTAAAATTATATAACTCGCTTGACCCGCGGGTTACGAGTCTATTTTTCCACCCCTAGATAGCATGCAAGAAATAAATCAAGTATGCATCTTAACATATTTCATAGCATAAATCACAATAAGTTGAACTTCAATTTAAGCACGATATTTATAACATGGAGAAATATGATGAATCTAACGAGTCTCACAAATCATGCTTACAAATATTCCCAAAGAAATAAACAACTCTACTAACATTAGATCTATGGAAATCATTAGCTAAGTATTAAATGAACAAAAAAGAAAAAGAACTCTAGAGAGAATTCTCCAAGCTTCCCTTTCTACCTAACACACTAAATGAAACAAACTAAGTCTACTTATTTTACCCTAGGAGGTTGAAGGTCATATATATATATATGGTAGGATAAATGGGCCTAAAAAGCCATAGTTAAAAAAACCTAGTGCCATCGTGGCATGGGCCGTGCAATAATGCCAGCACGACCAGCACAGCCCGTGTTGTATTGCACGGGACATTGACTGGAAGGTTGTTCAACTAAAACTAATCAGAAATGTCATGCTAGGTTTTGTAATTCCCGGCTTCTGAGTGCACAAGGCATGCAAATTTTCACGTCCCATCTACCAGGTCTTGTTCTTTCTCATTTCGTTATGTACGGGCCGTGTAATTTTACACGACCTGTAGTCTGGGACCTTCACCTTGGCACAAATTTATGACATGGGGGGTTCCATTTTTCACGGCCCGTGCTTCTCTTTGATGCTTCCAAAATTGGCTTACTTTCTTCGACCTTTCTATATTCTACCAAGTTTTAACTCATGGCCCCTAGTCTTCTACCAATTTTGCAACAGGCTTTCATTCATCTACTACGAATTGCATACGAGCAATCTACAAATAAGGTCACAAAACAAGATCTAGATGTTTGCAAGGACAAAAATCTATTAGGCTTATATTAGGCTTCGAAATGAGGGATTTAGATAAGAAAACAAAAAATAGTCAACTAAACCCCTTATGACGTAAAACCTATCTAAACCTAGAAATATACCCATGAAAACATTACAAAAGAGATGTTAAATACCTCAAGAAATACATGGATTTGATGCCTCATCAACTATAACACATCACTAACACTAGGTTCCCATAGAGATTCCGCGATTATTCTTCTCCTTCTTCATTGTCTACGAGTATCTACGGTTTGAGATAAGCAGTGCCATGGTCCTAGGTTCGTGGCATGAGTTCGTACCATAAACAAGGTCAGGACAATGCTTCTCCTTGAAAAAGGCACTAACACTTAATGCGAGAATACTCGAGAAAAGCAAACACAATAACTCAACATAAAAATAAAAATAACAACAAGAATAAAAGCTACTGAACCAGCTAACTAAGCTAGATATATAATAAATACACCCCAAATATCTGACAGCGGCATGGGTTACCAGGACCTACACAATGAATACACGTTAATTCTAGATACTAAACAACAAGAATAAAAGCTACTCAACCAAAATTCGGTGAGGCACCATAGGCATCGTTAAAAAACATGGAATGCTACTACCAAAGAAAAGGATTTATATAGTTGTCCGCTACTCACTTCTAACTAATAAAAAATAGATAACAGTGAGTTAGGGTATCATCCACAGAGATCTAGGGGTTTAAAATATAAATTCATGATGTTCACACACTTGCGTTACCACATATGTATGTTGGGATTAGAAAAAATGGGTGGGGTGGGGGTAGTTGGAAAAGATAAATCATTAACTGCAAGCATACACTACAAATATGAGATAAAGATAGTATAAACGAGATTTGGGGGTATTTTCTACACATGATTAACTATAAAATTTGATCCTCAACTCCTGTTCTCATGTAAGACATATAATTCTATTTTCTCAAGAACTCTCTGGATCTCTCACACCATGTTGGTTCTACCTCTTCCTTAAAATCCCACATCCTCCATGTATAGCTAGAGTTTCTCTTTCACTACCACCTCTAGACCTCACTTATGTAGTTAATAATCCCGTGAGTGTACATGGTAAATTACTGGGACCTACACCGTGAATACCCATCTTAAACCCATCTTGTGCCACTTAGGATATTAGTACCTCATGATAACTCTAGTGACATTCCCCGCCTAGTTTGTACAAACTTGGGATAAGACATTCGGGCGCTATCCTACGATCCCATTCGAATCAATAACATCACCCAACCCGTTTGTCTTCAAAATAACCATACGCGAGACTACCTCTAATCTAATCTAGGGAATATGTGTCTTCAACGACCTCATGGTTACATCCCTCAACCATATTTACATAGAAATGTAATACTCTCGGCTTCACTCCCGAGCCTAGCACTAAATTTTACAAAGAATTACACCTAGTGTACATCCTAATCTTATTGTTCAGGTAATCATAGCAAGAAGCATAAGAAAATATTAAGCATGTTAATAATAGCATAAAAATAGACATGAATCTAAGAGCTTCCCCAATCAAAAGTATACATGCTTACAAATACTCCCAAGTCATAAATTAATTTACAAGAATTAAATTCATGATTTTAATGGTTTTAAATGTCAGGGATAAAGAGTTAGAAAAATAGAGATGGTACTATTATGATGTGTCTCCCTTTATGTCTAATGGATAAAAAAACCCCTTTATATAATGGGAAGACAGAAAGCTAAAAACCTGCTGGTTAAAAACCCTAGTCAACAGGGCAACACATATTGTACCATCTGGCATGAAATTTGCCTTTGACTTTGGAAACGGACCACACATATTTGCACGGTCTGTTTTTGGCTTTGTTCACCATCCGAGCGGCAAAGAACGTACATAATTGCATGGTCCATTTTCAGGGACGTTCTTTAAAGCTCCATGATCTGGCACAGACTATTCTTGTTAGCACAGTTTGTTTACTTGACCTATATATTTTTTGGGCAGTTCTTGTGGAACTGACCATTTAACATAGCACAATCAGTGCCCATAGAAAATTTTCAACTCCTTGATGTTTCTGCTCATTTTGCCTTCTTTTTTCTTCTAGTTCCTTACATTTTCAACCATCATGTTTAATGGACTTCATCCTTCTACCAATGTCACAATTAACCTTCAATCTACTACTATTCTTTTGAATGATTTTCTCTCATGAACGATCTACAAATTAACTCACAAAATCACAAATGTTCATGTAGACACTCAAGGAGGGATATTTCCATTAGTCCACAATTAGATCACAAAATAGAAAGTTAACATAGAAAACAAAACAATGTGGTTTCAACTGCCTATCATGCAAAAATTCTATAAACCTAATCATGCAGGAAAAAAACATAACAAAAAAGGTGTTAGTGATTTAAGAAAATATGCATTTCACGGCTCATCAGCTGGCTAGGTTCAAGTGTGAAATGGAGGATGTGTTGTGAGAAAATAGTTGACCATTTGTTACCTTTCCTCCTACTTCGCTTAATTAATATGGGGTTCTTGGACTTATCCCTCCTCAGGCTTTTCAAGATATATTTTGAGAAATCATGCAAGGAGAGTTCGTCTTCTAGAGGCCATCTAGACCTTTAATGATGACTTCAATGGAGTTTTGCGCAGTTATTTTTTTATGTATTAATTTCAAAGATAGTTTGTTGTAACTTTAAAAGTGTTTTTAAGGTTTAGTATAAAATTTGATATAATCCATAGTTAATGTATTTTAAGAAGTTCGTGGTCTAATAAAGTATTCATTAGTGTTTACATAATTCGGTTATGAGCCTATGGTTTTTGAATAGTTTAGCTGTGTCGTATGGGTACTATGTTGGACATTTGCTATGTTTACTTAGAATTTGATAAGCTTGGTTTGGCTACTAATGTTCCTAGTTGTATTTTTCAGATAGTGAGTTTATTCTGGATAAGGTGAAACTTTCCCTCTGCTTGAGTAAATTTTTATGGTAGAATAATGATCTTGTCTAGAATGTTGGGTGGTCATATTCGTTGGTTTGAAACGTATGTCTTTAACTGTGGTCCTGTGGCTAATCGGTCTTTGTTCCGTTGTTCTTAGGGGTGTATTATGTTAGCCATCTACGTGCTCATAAATAGTTGAGTAAACTGCCCTTATTTGGCATAGTCTATTGCTAGCTATCCTTATGGCTATTGTCTCTATGGGAATACTATTAAGAACTTAGGAGTCTCCGTAATGTTTATTCAATATATCATGGTATGTATTTCCGAGGGTATTTTAGACCCCATGATTTAGCAGGGCGGGGTGCTGTGGTGTACTCCCTCCGTCCCAGCAGAATTGGCAAAGTCAAATTTTCAAAGTCAAATTTGCTAAACTTTGACCATAAATATAAATTAATATACATATAATAAATATATCATGCGATATATTGTTGAATTCATCTTAACATATATTTTCTAAATATTAATTTTTTTATACCGAATTAGTATATGTAACTAAAGTTATTGATGGTCAAACATGATCATTGAAAACCGTGACAACAGTAATTCGGCCAAATCTCCTGGAACGGAGGGAGTATCAATTAGCAAATAAGTTTAACATTTACAAGTATTATATTGTATAGTTGATATTCATGTTTTTAAAGAGTTCTGAACTAATTTTAGTTTTTCAAGTATTATAAAATTATTATGAGCATTTTTATACCGTTATAAAATAAATTGCATTCTACAAATCAAAACATGTACAAATACTTGGTTGAAATGATCTCACCTAAACTTTCTGCTGAGACTAAGGGTTTAAATACAGCTGTTCAAAAATTGGAGGTGATAAGGGGTTCTTTTTTGTAATTTAAATTTTTTACTTAATCTCGCATCTCATCATAAATTATAGTAAGACGATTTTTATATGAGTCTTTCTCCTGTGTTACACAGTTGTGCCTTAGGCAAAATTAATCTTGTCGTAAAATTTAAAATAATAAACTGATTTTCTCCCATGAGTTTTCACTTATAATACACAAAGTGTGGAAGAAAATAAGAATCAAACAGTATCTCTTTTTTAAAGTCGATTTTCTACCAAATTGAACTGAACTAAAACCAGACATGGATAAACTAAAAATGGTATATCAAAATTAAGATAAGTAGCATCACTTCAAAATTTTACTAAACTTATTTGAATTGAATGGCATATGAGATGGAATGAACTTTAGACTAACAGAGTTAAAATATATTAAAAAATTAATATGCATATTGACCTGTTAACATTACCATTCTTATATAAATATTTTTTACATTGTAGTGTCTGATTATAAGAAATAGTACTCTATTATTGTTGTTGCGTCCGGATGGGGAAACAATAGTATTTGTAGTTAGTTAAACAATTTTTTAATGAAACATATATTCAGCTGAGGATTCCCTTCATGTGAATAAGCAATAACCCGGAAGAATCCTCCTGCCATGTCACAGACTAGTCACATTAAATTCTCATGATTCCTTTCGTTCTCTCCCTTTAATTTCTTATCTTTAATATTGGTTATTAGCTACTAGCTAGTGTGTAATTTTCATACTCCTCCCGTTCCAGTTTAAATTGCACCATAATCATTATTACGTTGTTTAAAAAACATGTTTAACTGTTAATGTAGAAACTACTTATTACGACAGATATAATAATATTACAAACGATAATATTATTGCTCATGTATCTATTTAAATATGCAGTCAAAATTTAATTTAAAAATAGTGCAAAAAATAAGTGTGAGGTTTGAACGGAATGGGGAGAAAATAAGCACTTTCCGTCATTATATCTAACACTCACATCTTTTCAGCCAAAAGGCCCTTCCTTTGCATGACATTATTTAAATATGGGCAAATATGATTTTCAGCCAAAAGATCATTAGCAAGTTTGACTGCTTGTAAAATCTTAGTATGTTGAATTTTCTCTTGATCTATAATTTCTTGTGTTTTGGCTGACTACTTCATTTATTGGTTTCAAAGAGTCCAAATCTTTCGGTTGTATACCATTTCAAATATTTTCATAAGTTTCATAACAAATTAACGTTGAATATTTATGATCTCATAAAATTATAAAGACAACACTAGCGGTTCAAATATTTTTCGTTAAAATTATCCAAACTCCTTTTTAAGGTTCATTGACAATGTACATTTGATTAAAATTTATTGACTTTAACCGTAAATATTTGGAAACAGTGTAATTTTGAAATTCTTGTTTGATTCATCGACTCGATCGTTAGGTCCTGTTTGTGTTTTAAAATTGGCAAAACTACTCTTTTGTTTGACAAAAGTAGAAAAATTATCCTTTTAATCGGTTTT
>JAULKM010109216.1:0-23458 GCA_032355605.1 Rubia tinctorum
GATTAGCCAAGAACGTTCAACGTTCATAAACTTCTCCTATTTGCTACACAAAACAAACATGATAAAGAATTTGACATTATCACATTTATCTAGCATTCATCAAATCATCAACAACATTAGAAGCTCTAAATTATGCTCTTGGATTTCATATCAAAAGAAGGGAGAATTAGCTAATTTCTTCAAACCCTAACACATAATCATACAAGCACTTTTCAAATCAAAAGAAGGGAGAATTAGCTAATTTCTCCAAACCCTAACATATAATCATACAAGCACTTCATATACTCAAACTCTCAATATCATTAATGCATTCAACAACCCAATTCAAACACAATAAATACACAATAGCAAAGCACTAAATAGTTTACATATAGATCTCAAGACATGGGCTTGGAAGCCTTAATCAATTGCTCCTAAGGTTATGTTTAGCTACTAGATTTCATACTAATTAACAAAAGAAAATCACACATGAATTCAAGAAAAAAACTAAGATGGAAAAGATGGAAAAACTAGGGTTTTCTGCTGTAGAATCGGGAGAGAGAAGCTGAGGAAGAAAGAAAAAAGTAGTGAGTATTTATAGTTCAAAAAGTAAGTATGAGCCACAGACCGTCGCCACTCACGACACATTCGTCGCGGCTCACGATGGGCAGAGTACCATCACGATTGCGACACATTCATTGCGACTCGTGACGGGCAGAGTACCCTACTCTCAAATGTTGTCTTCTTTCTTGGTTTAATTGTAGTTGTCTCCTCTTCCCTTCCTCAGGTCTTCAATGTCTTCAAAATGTAGTCTTCATTGTCTTCAAATCTTCAAAGATAGTCTTCAAATTCTTCAAAGTCTTCCAATGTTTACCTTGTCACACAAACCCTCCCCCCTAGAAGAGTAATAAAAGCGTAAAGTCGCTCTTAACTCATCTTACAGAATTTCAAGGAAAAATGTCACATGTAGAGTACAAGAGTATACAAAAGTGAATCCAAAAAGTCCCAAAATAATATATAAAATGGACACACCAAATATCCCCACACTTGAACCTTACTCGTCCTCGAGTAAGAAAAGATTCAAGCACAAGAACAATCTTACATGTCCATATCCTAGTACTAATATTCCCCCAAATCAAAGCCTCGCAAAAACTCTCAGTATCATAAGTCCTAAACTCAAAGATCAAATGAGAATTTTTTTCTTCACACAACCCCTATCCCTAAATTTAACCAAACCTACCACCTATCAACTCATTAATACCCACAAAAAAACATTTCAAAATCCCGAATTGATAATCCCAATATCCAATGGCATAAAATTAAGTTCAAACCATATGACAAGTTTAAACACATACTTCACTTCATACCAATATATCAACCAAAACGAAGTAAACAAACAATCAAGAATTTCTAACCCTACTTTGTTTTCCCCCCGCTAAGTTTTCCAATCCCAAGAAGTCCTATGATGTTAGTCTACCCGATCCATCCATATATCAACCGCAACCTTATGACTCCATCGCCGACAAATGAGTAGATTTTTAACAAAATTTTCTTTTTCTCTCTTTCTCTCATTTTTCCTGGGAGCCCTCTTGGGATTTCATCCTAGCCACATATCATATTTCTTAAGCTCACATATCACCCACATTTAGCCTCTCATTTTTACCTAGGCCACCCTTTTGAGTTTTCAGCCTATCCGGCCCCCCAATTTTGCCTAAATTGCCCTCTCGGGTTTTCAATTTAGCGGGTTTATTTTTATTTTTTTTCAAAATTTCCAAAAGCAATAAAACTATCCATAATGTCTAAATGATCCCAAAAGCAAAATAGCATAAAGCAAATCTAAAGTGTCTAGAAAACAAAAATCATCTGGAGAAAAAAAACAAACATCCCAAAGTAATGCAAAAAGCTACTAACTGATACTCTCTCCCCACACTGGAATACTTCATTTCCCTAAAAGTATACAAAATAGGGAAAATAACAATACATAGAAAAGTAGGGGATACGCGAAAGAGAAGTGCTCACAATTCCTGCTGTGAGGATGAGCCACCATGTCCGTATCGCTGCTGATACATAGCCATTCACTCTTTATTCCACTAGCATCGCTCCCTGCGCCGCTTTGCTCTGGGATCCGGTCATATGTGTGGTGACCAGTTGGTGCCTGCATCTCCCACACTAAGGATGCGAGTTGATCGATCTCGTCATCCATATCCAAAAGGTTCCGCGACATGTACAAGTTGTGGTCGTAGATCATGTCGTGCATCCTGTAAAAGATATCAGCAGGTGGTTGTTGAGGGTGGCTGTGACTACTCTGATCTCCCTGCATCGGGTCTGGCTGAGTGTGTTGCGGAGAAGGCTGTGGTGACTAGTGTTGTATCCGCTCATCCTGTGATGGATCAATCTCAAAGGGTATATAACCCTCATCAGAATGAATGGGGAGGTTTCTAAGCTCCCGCTCAAAACATCGTTTGCACTCCTGATCTGGATCGATCGCCAAATCTATCACCGGTGTGTCCCACTCTAGCTTTCTACACTGGGGCAGTGGAAGATTCATGAAAGGGACACAACCTGTCCCGTACAACCACTGGAATGATCATAGATCCACGGTGGTCTTGATCAAATGAAAGTTGACCATTCGGGTCAATGTGATACAATAAGACAATCCTCGACCAAGCCGCTGAATGCCATCAGATAAATCAATGCACGGATGCTCTGCCAGAAGTGTGATCATACCCCCAGCCGCAATTTCCCCCTTAATTTTCTTCTCCACCTCCAGGATTCTAGTAACCCACAAGTCTGCCTATCCTCAGTATCCCGTTCACTCACTGATCAAATCCCTCATCATTCAAGACATTTATCTCCTCAACGCGACAAAATAGAGTGGAGGATAGGAGGCGAAAAAATAATTTTCTTGTCCCTAACATTTCGCATCTTCCTGGTGATAGCGTGCCCAAACAAGAAGTTATCCTCCAAAATGGGTGTATGCCTCTCCTGATCCAACCACGACTGGATCTCTCAATTGTCCCACCCAAAAGCTGCCTCAATATCCGAGAGGCGCATCTCATATGAGCGGTCATTCAGATGAAATCGAATGAACCTTCTCATGGAACTCCATTCACCTCCGTATAAGTCTTGACTATGGAAAAGAACTCGAGGGTGTACCTCCGGTAAGTGGGTGCTCCTCGGGATAAGAATCCTCCCATACCCCTTTTTTTCAAGGAGGCATAAGACTGGCTCCTTGAGCTAAAGGGCATCCAATTCTGCTTCATCAGCGAAGCAAGTATCTTAGATCTTTCTTGCGGAAAAAGTATCCCACCTCTGAGCATAGGCGGCGGTGATCTGATACAATCCCATGAATCTGTCAGGGATAGGTGGTGGTACAGGCTCGACTGCTGGAGGCGGAGGTAGAGGTGGGGCAGAAGGACCTTCTCTCGCTCTATTCATCGGGGCCATGTCTATTCAATACAGCAAAACACATCAGGCATACAGGGAAACAAGAGATGAAATAAGTACATGGATATTATTTCAAAAGAAAATATTTGTACTAACTAACATGCAACTCATAGCAAGAATCAAAATACATGCAAGTCCATGTGCATATGTTTCATTCCAATTGTAATACTAATTATACTATGCCAAAATAATAAATCTATCTATCCTAAGCATAGCTAAACAAAAGTTAAAATCTAGCCTAAACCAAAGTTAAACTAACCTAATCAAGGCCAAACTAACATAATCAAAGTGAAACTAAAACCATTTTTTTACAATATCACAATAACAATCAAAGGTGAAAGTCAGAGTTAAAATCACAGTCATTGACTAATCGCACCCTAAAGCCTAAGTCAAAATCACAGCACAAATCATCACAAATTACAACCAAAATTAACAAGAACCTATTCACAGCATTTTCCCAAAAGATGATCAGTTCATCTCCTATTCACACCAATCAGATTCACAAAAGTTCCCATAAATGTCATTCACATATTCACAATAATCATCAGAAATGACAAAACTAACATCCTCCTAAACTTTTCAACTTATCAGAAATCACAAATTCAAAGGATAAATCTATTCTAGAGTATGAAGTTGAAAAATGTTACCGAATTGAAGCCTAGGATAATGAATTAGCCAAACCCACAACAATTCCTAACTCGATTCACCCTAATTTTTTGAAATTCCTAAATTTTAGGGTTTCGTGATCTTGGAGCTTTTTGGATTGATTTATGGTGAAATGGGTTGGAACTCGTATGGGTAATGTCTTGGGGAAGATTTTGGCTGGCCTAAATTGTATTTTTCGACTGGTATATAGTGTAGAAACGGTAGATCAGTGGAGCTATGGTGTCGGAAGAAGAAAAAGGGCAGAACTGAAGGGTTTTTCCCGTAACTTTTATACACCTAGTGTCGCGAGCGCGACAGGGCTGTTGCGAGTCACGATGCTTGTTTAAAAATAATATGAATAGTCAGCCTCCATCGCGCTCACGAAAAATACCGTTGCGACTCGCGACAGGGCATCACGACCCACGATGGCTATGTCGCAATTGTGAATGTTTAGACCTGGAAGTTGCAATTTTTTTATTCTTGTCCTAATTTTGGTCGCGCGCACGATGGATATGTCGCGACTCGTGATCATAATGGACTGGGAGTTCCAAAATTTCCCTGTTCTTTGCGACTATCGAGGTGGTCATCACAACTCGCGATGGTGCTCTCGATATCGCGACAGAAAGGGTCTCCCACTCAAAACATATTCCAAAAGATACCAACTTTCCAAGACTTTCTCCCTTTCTCAATCCCTTCTTGATCTATTTGATTTCCTTCAAAATCATATCAAAACAGACCCGTGAAAATAATACGGCAAAATCATAAAGAAAATAACGACAAAAACTGAGATTGAAACAAAATCAGCAAAAAATCAAGAATGACACTCCGATCAACAAAACCAAGTTTATTTAATGTCATCGACACGACTTTCCTCCCCTCTTAGAGTTTACTCACAAACCGGATCAAGAAGATCAACATCTTCCCCTTTTTCCGGTACAAAACTCTCATGGTACAGTTTCAAATGTTAGCTATTCACCTTGAAGGAGATGGACTTAGCTCGATCTAAGACTTCCACTGCACCATGTAGAAAAAATTTTACCACTTCAAAAGGGTCAATCCATCGGGACCTCAATTTACCAGGAAATAAGCAAAGATGAGATTGAAATAGGAGGACTTTTTGACCCACGTCAAACTCTTTCCTATTTATCACATTTTCATGCAAAGGCTTCGTCCTTTCCTTATAGATCTCTACGTTTTCATAGTATTCCCTTCTCATTTCCTCCAGTTCCTGCAATTGCAGCTTTCTATGCAAACCGGCCTCATCTATTTTGAGGTTGAATTTCTTGACTGCCCAATAGGCTTTATGCTCTATTTCAACCAGAAAATGATATGGCTTCCAAAAGATTAACCTATATTGTTACCTACCGATTGGTATCTTGTACGCCGTTATATATGCCAACTAGGCATCATTCAGACTAGAACTCCAATCCTTCAGGTTAGGATTAACTATTTTTTGAAGAATGAACTTGATTTCCCGATGGAAAAAATTTATCTTGGCCATTAGTTTGTGGGTGATAGTCGGTGGATGTCTTGTGTGTGACACCATACTTCTTCAAAAGTGCCTCAATTGTCCGATTGCAAAAATAGGTGCCACGATCACTAATCAAGGCTCGAGGGATCCCAAACCCGGAAAAGATGTTATCTTTCAAGAAATCTGCAACCACTTTAGAATTATCAGTCCTAATGGGTTTTTTTTCAACACACTTTGACACATAATCAACAACAAGAAGAATATATGTAAAGCCACAAGTGTTAAGGAAAGGTCCAATAAAATCAATGCCCCATACATAAAAAAATTCACGATACAGTAAGGGTTTATGAGGCAACTCATTTCTGGATGAAATATTTCCTATTGTCTGATAGTTATCACAAGCTTTACAAAACGTGTATGCATGTTTATTCAAAGTAGACCAATAAAATCCGCTTTCTAAAACTTTCCTAGCAGTCCTCTTTGCTCCAAAATGACCATCACATGCATATGAATGACAAAAATAAAGGATTGAATGCACTTCACTATCTGGGATGCATCTCCTAACTACTTGATCAACACAATGTTTCCACAAAAAGGGATCATTCCACATATAATGCTTAGTATCACTTTTCAGCTTATCTTTTTGTGCTTTGGTAAAACGAGGTGGAAAATTACCAGAAACAAGAAGATTTACAATGTCGGCATACCACAATTGGAGTTTCCTGATTGAGAACAATTTTTCATTCGGGGAATTCCTCCCGAACATGATCCATCTCCGGTGATAATACCTCGCTTTTTGGTATGGAACCAATTGGCTCAAATGATCGGCCACAAGATTCTCCGTACCCTTCTTGTCTTTTACCTCCAAGTCAAACTCGATCAACAGAAAAATCCACCTAATCAATCTCGGCTTGGCCTCTTTCTTCGTCATTAAGTGATGAAGTGCTGCATGGTCAGTGTACACAATAATTTTGGTACCACGCAAATAAGATCGAAACTTTTCTAAAGAGAATACCACCGCTAGCAATTCCTTTTCTGTGGTAGAGTAGTTCCTTTAGGCCTCGTTGAGAGTCATGGATGCATAGTTGATAGCATGAGGCGCTCTTACCACTCTTTGATCAAGCACCGCTCCGACGGCGTAATCACTTGCATTGCACACGATCTCAAAGAGCATAGACTAATTGGGGGATTGAATGATAGGGGGCAAAACTAACCTTTCTTTCAACAAATTAAAGGCCCCTTTACAACCCCCATCCACCACAAATTCCACATCCTTTTGTAACAATTTGCACAAAGGAGATGCAATTTTGCAAAAGTCCTTGATGAACCGGCGGTAGAACCCAGCATGCCCAAGAAAAGAACACACTTCAAGCACGTTAGTATGATAAGGTTGAATTGTGTCTATATTTGCCTTGTCCACCTCAATACCCTTAGAGGAGACAATGTGACCTAAGACAATACCTTGTTCTACCATGAATGACATTTCTCAGAATTTAACACAAGATTAGTATCAAATGTAACGCTTAAGAACTGGTGTTAATTTGCTAAACAATTGTCAAAAGAATTACCATGAACGGTGAAATCATCCATGAATACCTCGATGAAATTTTTAAAAAATTCTGAGAAAATGCTTACCATACACCGTTGGAAAGTAGTGGGGGCATTACATAGCCCAAAAGGCATGCGCCGGTAAGCAGACGTACCAAAGGGGCACGTGAAGATATTTTTATCTTGGTCCTCCGAAGCTATGGCCACTTGAAAGTATCCGTTACCTATCCAATAAAAAATAGTATGGATGAATCGCGAGTCTCTCGAGCATTTTATCAATGAAGGGAAATGAGAAGTGATCCTTCCGGGTTGCCGCATTTAGCCACTAGTAATCAATCCAAACTTGCCACCCGTTTTGGACACGAGTGGGTACCATTTCACCTTTCTCATTCTCAACTACCGTCACTCCACTCTTCTTTGGCACCACTTAAGTTGGGCTCACCCACTTACTATCTGATATCAGATAAATCATCCCCACTTGAAGCAACTTGAGGATCTCCGCCTTCACCACTTCCATCATCGGCGGATTTAAGCGACGTAGGGGTTGTCACACATGTTTTGCATCATCTTCTAACAAGATTCGGTGCATGCAAGTGGATGGACTTATGCCTTTGATGTCGGCAATAGTCCATACAATTGCTTCCTTGTTTTCCCGCAAAACCACCAGTAGCCTCTCCTCTTGATCTTGGTTCAGTTTACTCAAAATTATGATCAGGAGGGTTTCCTCTTCTCCAAGAAATGCGTACTTGAGGTTAGTTGGCAACAGTTTAAGCTCAATCACTGGGGATTTCACCATTGATGTCATGAGTTCCGGTGTCTTGGATTCCTCCACGGGTAGAGAAAGAGAGTTCGAACTCATCTTTTGAAGCTCATTCAAGTCCTCAAAGCTTTCCTTCAAGTTAGTGCTCATAGAATGCACATTGTATGCATCTTGACTATCACATTCTAAAGCAACTAACAAGGAATCATCACGACTTAATTAAAAAACATCTTGCACAACATCATCATCAATATATATAGCATGGCTAGCATATTCCTCTCTAGGATACTTCATAGAGTCATTTATGTTAAACTCTACTTTAATCCCATCAAATTCCATGGTGTGGGTACCATTATGCACATCAATCATCATCATTGAAGTTTTCAAAAATGGGCTCCCCAACAAAATTGGGGTGGCATGTTTATCAATCTCCATGTCAAGGACATAAAAATCCGTGGGGAATATGAAGGAATCCACCTTAACCAACACATCCTCAACAATACCCTTAGGATATGCACTAGAACGATAAGCTAATTGGATCATCACCTCGTTTTATGCTAAGTATCCAAATTGAGGCTTTCATACAAAGAGTAAGGAATCACATTAATAGATGCACCTAGATCAGGCATGACTTTTTCAAAGAATGTGTTTCCTATCATGCAAGGGATGGTGAGCAAGCTGGGATCTCTACATTTTGGGGGTAACTCCCTTTGACACAAAGCGGAGACATGCTCATTTTCCCCCTTCTTTAGCTTATTTTTGGCTCTTTGCTTTCTATTTCCAACACATAATTCCTTAAGAAATTTACCATAACTCAGAATTTTTTCAATAGCATTCAAAAGGGGAATATTTACCTCACATCTACGAAAGACTTTGTAGATGTTCTTGTTGTCTTCCTTCCTCCTTTTGTCTTTCAAAGATTCCGCAAATGGTAGTTCCGGTACATATGAAGGAATCTCCACCATCTTTGCCTTCTTGTGAGGAGGGGATAAAGGCTCGGAAATGGATGTTTATTGGTCAATGGTGATCTCCACTTTCTTCTCCTTTCCCTTTCTCACGTTGTCATTGGTCGCCTTTTTGACCTCTTCCCCCACTTCCTTCTCGACCTATTCCTCTACTTCCTTATCAATACTTCAATCATGACGGGTTTATTTTCAAATATTTCATCCTCCCAGGAAGTGCCAACTTCCTTACCACTTCTCAAAGTGATAGCACTCGCATTTTGTCAGGGGTTAAGTTCCGGTTGAGAAGGAAGTTTTCCCGAATCTCTTGCCTCCATTTGATTCAAGATTTGAGCCATTTGGCTCAATTGAGCCTCTAGGTTTTTTATGCTAGAGTCAGTCTTCTTTTGGTGCTTTTCTGCCTTGTCCACAAGTGGGGTTTATTTCTCAATGGCTTGCATGATTTCCTCTTTTGACATTCCCAAACTTTCACCTTGATTGTGGGGCTTATCACCATGCCTTTGGTATTGAGTTTGTAGCGGCCGATATGGTTTTTGATGAGGGCTATAAGGTTGAACATTTTGGCCACCTTATCCATTCCCATATCGAAGATTTGGGTGAACTTGGTTAGCCGCATTGTAAGGACGATTTTGGTAACCTTCATCTCCTTGATAACCTTGATACCCTTGGTTTTGGTACCCTTGTCCTCCTTACCACCCCATGGAATTCACTTTCTCCACATAATCTTCTTGATAAGTTGGACTTGAATCCGTTGGATGTAGTGAAGAACAAATCTCGCAATACTTTACATGAGGTTTTGCCCCAGATTGAGTCATCAATGCCTTGACCATAGAGGTGAGATTCGATACTTGATCTTTAAGTTTTCCATGGTTTGAAGAAGAACTTGAATTGTTGGGATTTTGCCTTCTCATATCGGTTCTCAAGCTAAAATTCCTCGATTCTTCGGCTAGCTCCTTGTAGAGCTCCATAGATTCCCTAAATGACTTTTTCCCAAGAGAACCATTACAAGCCCCCCTCACTAGCCTTTGGTCTTGATAAAGAAGACCATTGTAGAAGTAGTTGACTGAATCTCCGTATGAATAGCCATGATATGGACAACTAGCAAGAAGCTTCTTGAATCTCTCCAAAAATTCATAGAATGACTCCTCAGGACATTTGATGATGTTGCTTATATCCTTCTTCAAGATGGTGAATTTTGAAGCCGGGAAGTATTTTAAGAGAAACTTCCGCTTCAATTCAATTTATGAGGTTAAGCTTCTGGGTGGAACATAATGGAGCCAATTCCTTGCAGTATCTCGCAATGAGAACGGAAAGGCCTTCAACAGGTACAACTCCTCATTCACTCCCTCGGGAAACATCCCACTAAAAACCATGTAAAGATCGAGGAGGTGTTTGTTGGAATCTTTCCCTTGCCTACCAAGAAAGGACTGTAGCAAGTGTATCAATTCAGACTTCAATTCAAAGTGCCCATTCGCTCCAACCTTCGGATAGGTGATGCACATCATTTGGTGCTCTATATTGGGAGTCATGACCTCCCTCAACAGAATTTGTCTCAAGGGGATGTTCCTCCCATTGTGAGGGTTTTGAGGTGCTCCTCCCGGAACTTCCTCTTCAGGGTCCTCTTGATACTCTATAAATGTTGAAGCTTCCGCAAAATGGTAAATGGGAGGGTTATTGTTCTCACTTTCCAAGGATTACCTCCTAAATCTTTTCAAATTCAACTCTAGCTAGGGGTCGTAGTGTTGGGTTTCTTGTGAAGAGGATCGAGTACAAACCATACACCAAGAACTCGAACAATACGTCTCCAAACTAAACAAATATCAAATAAAAACAAAATAAAAACCAAATAAAATTAAACTAACAAATATTCACAACTAGCACATTTCCACACATTATACGCTCAAACACTAAAAAATATATGCCCTGTCCTTGGCAGCGACGCCAAAATTTGGGAGGTCATCGTCTTACCTCTCAAAGTTATTATTTGAAGCCCTAAAATGCTCTTAGCTACAGCTAAGTGCATAATTGCAAGCCAGGGTCATCCACGGAGACAAGGTATTTTCCTAAGCATTTGCTCATATAATGTTAAATACTACGCTAGATATAAAGATATGCATAAATATATATATATATATATATATATATATATATATATATAAGCACATAAAGAAGAGGTTTTCGATTGGTTTTTCTAAGTTATCAATTTAAAGACAAGTTAAATTAGCAAATCATGTAAATCTAATAAATAAACAACAATCACTAAAACAAGGTTAAACGCAAATTTTGGGATCTTGGGGGCAATTGACTTATACTTCCAAGCTTTTTATCTATCATTGAACATATAACCTATTCAACACTTTTACTACTTGTTGTGAAGATAAATCTTCTACGCTTCTTTGATAGTAGTTTACAAGAGTGAATTCGACATCTCTTTCTAAACCTCACTAATGATCCATTTAGTTGTTCAACGCCTGAAGGTATCTCATTAATGGCATTAAGTACAAAGAATCAACAAGCTTGGTAACACTTATAAACACTACACAGTGTTTAAGCATTGAACCAATTCATGCATTTATACAAGATTTGTCAAGAACGATCAACGTTCATAAACCTCTCTCATTTGCTACACAAAACAAACATGACAAAGAATTCGACATTATCACATTTGTCTATCATTCATCAAATCATTAACAACATTAGAAGCTCTAAATCATGCTCTTGGATTTCATATCAAGAGAAGGGAGAATTACTTAATTTCTCAAAACCCTAACACATAATCATACAAGAACATCATATACTCAAACTTGCAATATCATTAATAAATTCAAAAACCAAATTCAAGCACAATAAATACACAATAGTAAAGCACTAAATAGATTACATATAGATCTAAAGACATGGGATTGGAAGCCTTAATCAATTGCTTCCAAGGTTATGTTTAGCTGCTAGAGTTCATACTAATTAACAAAAGAAAATCACACATGAATTCAAGATAAAACTAAGATGGAAAAGATGGAAAACTAGGGTTTTCTAGCTTTAGAATCGGGAGAGAAAAGCTAAGGAAGAAAGAGAAAAGTAGTTAGTATTTATAGTACAAAAAGTCCAAAAGGTAAGTCTGAACCACAGAGCGTCGCGACTCTCGATGGGCAGAGTACTTGTCACGATAGCGACACATTCGTTGCGACTCGCGATGGTCAGAGTACTCTGCTCTCAAATGTTGTCTTCTTTCTTAATCTAATTGTATTTGTGTCCTCTTCCGTTCCTCAGGTCTTCAATGTCTTCAAAATGTAGTCTTCATGGTCTTCAAATCTTCAAAGATAGTCTTTGAAGTCTTCAAAGCCTTCCAATGTTTACCTTGTCACACAAAACCTCCCTAGAAGAGTGATAAAAGCGTAAAGTTCTCTTAACTCATCTTAGAGAAATTCAAGGCAAAATGTCACATCTAGAGTACAAGAGTATACAAAAGTGAATCCAAAAAGTCCAAAAATAACTGTATAAAATGGACACACCAACCTGCACCTGCGAGATCGTTCTAATTGTCCCACGAGTGCTAGAGGATCAAAGATATAATTTTTATGTTGATCCTGAACTTATTACTAACTACAATAGATGTGGAGAGTGGAAAGTTCAGGCTTTCTTACCTTCATAATCAATGACAAATTACCATCCTTTTATAACAATTTGTACAAAAAAAGAGATTTTTGAGAAATTCTTAATGAAATTCTAGTAGAACACAGCGTGTCCTAAGAATGACCTAATATTATTAACACTAGTGGGGTAGGGTAAGGATCTAGCTTTGTTGATCCATCACATAAAGGTAGAAATGTGATCACTAACTTCTTCTACCAACCTACCCTAGTATTATGCTTTGAGGTGCATAGTAATTTCAAGAACTTAGCATACCGAAGCATATGATAAATAGAATCAATAATAGGGATACTTACTTTGCAATGCCCAAGAACCTCGGAGAGCTCTCTATTGTGTTTGTTCCTTCTCTATTGCTTCAATGCTTCTGAAAATGAGGGTGGAGGAGTCTCTTTTTCCAGTCTCCGATTCTCCCCAAGTTTAGGTTGTTGTCCCCTTTGAGCATACATCCCCGCACCTCCATGTTCTTCCTCTTGAAATGCTAGGGATTTTTCCTCCCACTCTTCTTGTAGTTCATCGCACGCATTGGTCTAGATCTCCCTCCCGGTTATCATATCCATGGCACTTGCTTGTGGAGTTTTGAACCATATGAGTGATGTGTGGACTTCCTTTGCACCTTGAATTCTATACGATGGATCAACAAAGCTAGAGTATCCACTTTGGCCTCTAAGACTATAATGCTAGAAATGTCTTCATGTCCAAGTCTCGGGTTTCTTCATGGATTTAGGAATGGAACTTCTCATTTGACTCGACCATGGCCATGATGGCTTGTTTGAGATAGCCATATGTATTATGTCCTTGGTCTTCCCGTTGATCAACTTGATCTTCATAGTGGTATCCATCCTATTGCTCTTCTCTCACAATGCCTCATCCACAGTCCCTTGCTCTAATGGCTCTAATTTCATGCAATCTAGGTAAATCACTGGTAAGGTAATCCCAAGCACAAATCTTGCAACATTTCACTTGTTGAGCTCTTTCCTTTATGAGCTCCTTTACTATCGATACTAGAGTGTGTACTTGTTCCTCTAACATGGAGTGGTAGGATCTTCCTTATTGCTTGCCCCCATCTTTGAACGATAACCAAAGAGCATTTTCACATTGGCTAATTCTTGAAAAGGGCTATGTCATTCATGAATTCTCCTAACAACATTTGGTATGTGAGATCATTTACCCCCAAAATTTTTGTGACAAAGCGATCATGGTAGTTCACAATGATCTCTCTGTTTTTTTATGAAATATTCATCAAATCCATGAATATTTTCATGAACTTCTGTTTTTGGTGGAATCTACCCATGAAATGATTTTCTAAGTGGCTCCACATTGCATGATTCTTATGGGTAGGCTTCCATACCAAACTATCATTGTTCCTGACATGAAAATTGGAAAGGCTTTGCACACTAATTGGATGGGTGCATCTCGAAAACTCATGCTTGTTCTGTAGGAATGCAAGAATTCCTTTAAGTCAGCTTTTTCGTCATACTCCTGAAGCTGGGTTGGTAGCTTGAATCATTTTTGTATAGCAAAGTTTAGCAGGATTTTCATTACCAGTGAGTGTTCAGCTTCACCTTCGACATCGTATTCCATGTCATTTCTTTAACATCACTACTTTGGTTTGTCTTCTTATTTTCTTCTTGTTTTTGTTTATTCTTTCCATAATCCTTTTAGTCCATGGTGGAGTTGATGAATTGCTTGTATAGGTAATCTCTGTTAGCTTCTATGAAAGTTGCAAAGGCCCACTTTTCTTTGTCGATATGTGGCGAGTACTCCTGCTCATCTTCTGACTCCTAAATATCTTCTGTATGCACTCGAGGAGTTTCCTTTATTGGAGGAGGAGATGGTGGTGGTGGTGGTATTGACTTCATCGGTTCTCTATGCATGCTGGTCTGGCTCCTAGTCATCATAGTTCAAGGAGAACAATTGACCTGATAAATCAGAGTCCCCACAGATAGAAACACTGATGTGATTTGGACTCCCATAACAATAATGACCTTGAGCTACAAGAAGAGTTCCTATAAGGATCTCCTAGATTCTATCTAAGGGAAAATCTCAATTCAATATCTGTTGTTTAATACTCGAATGTTATAGTTGTTACTTACACTACAAGAAACATGACCTATTACTTTGCCCCTTTTACCTCGTTTTTTTCTTAGGTCAAATAACCAAGGAAAAAAAGCTTTTTACCTCGGTTAAATTTTTTCAAAGTAATTAATATTTGATACCTCGGTCATAAAAAACCAAGGTAAATAATATGTTTTTTACCTCGTTAATATATTAATCAAAGTAAAAGGGGCAAGAAAAGAAGTAAATAACGTTCATGAATAGCCTGTGACGTCGCATGATATGTATTAGAATTGTTTCCGAAGTCGCATATGATCTCATTTTCAACAATATAGCATGAGATACACGGCCGGCGTCGTAGATAAGTAAAGCTAGAACTTTAAGATGAAATATTTGAGAAGGATTGACTTTTAAAAATGATGAAGTATTATTTTAAAATTCAATAAGGTAAGTATTGTTATGTTACTATTTAAAATGGTGGAATAATAGAAAAACCATGACCAACAAGTAAATTTTTTGAAGGTGCAGAAACAACGCAAATTGAAAAGAAAGTCGGGGTGGTATGCTTACCTCCAGTCTGGCGTTTCTATCTCCCTCAACATCCCATGATCAGTTTAAGTTTTCGGGAATGGAAAAAGGCAATTAGTTCATTTTATGAAAATGATTGATTTCGGTCTACAAAAGTATTCGTTCAATGTTTTTGAATCAAAACTGGAAATGGTGTCGAATGGTATGGTTGGAAATTGTTTTTAAAATCATGCATAGATCAAATCCCACATATAGTCAATTCCATATTGTTCAAATTAAGTAGTAAAATTGTTAGAAAAACATTAATCATTAAAATATCCTAAAAAATCCTTACAAATTAGTACAGAAAACTTCGAATATGAATAATATTTGTCTTAGTTCCAATATCATAATATAAATTACAATAAACTCAATCCCCTCGTATGATGATAACCTTGAAGATAATTGACCCCCCAACTTCAATCACCTCGAAGAACAAGGTGTCTCCAATGTTCAGGTTGTTTTCGGAAAGGAACTCGGAGAAACTCTTCGAGGAAAGGACCATGATCTTCCCTTGCCTTAACTAGTTCAAGTGTCACTCTCTCCCGAAGCACCTAAGCACAACGGGGGTTTTCTCATTGGGGATAAGTGGTACAATTTCCCTCGGGATGTACTAATTCAGGAAATAAATCATTACGAATATACATATATATATGTGCAATTAAAAAATAGTGAAAATCAAATTATTTCATGAATTATTTCATTGGCTAGTTTTAGTCCTTACCAAAGTTGGGTTTTTTTCCAAAGTTCTACAACTTCAAAGTGCAGTGGAAACGCGGGCTCTCCTCTGCCATTGTATGGTGTTCAAGCTCGAACACCACAGGTTTTGGGTTTCTCCATTGTGCGGAGAACTGTATTAAAACAAAAAAATAATCCAATAAAATGTATGTATGTATTAGTACGTATATATGTTAAATGGTGAAATACCTAGAAGAAGGGGCGATCAGAAGTTCCTTCACCGGCTATTATTACTGCATATAAATTGAAAAAGTTTAGTGCAAAATATCCTTATGAAAACAATGTCCAACATCAACCATGTGTCGCAGGGACATGTCGGTTAGAACCAGTGGTTAAGTCGATATATACCAGCGACGTCGCTGGCAGTGGCGGATTTAGAAAATAAATTCAGTAGGGACACACTAATAATAGTTAATAGTATATTTAAAAATAAAATATATTAATGAAACTTAAATCTTAGTATAAATAATATAATATTATAACATTTCTTTAATATTTTTTAATATTTTGATAAAGTGTAATAACTCTTTCTTCAATAGTTCAACAAGACATATTTTTTCTATTAATGCAACAAAATAATTATGGATTGAACCAGGAACATTTCATTCTGTTGCACATGATTAGTACATTATTAAGCAGCAAATAATGTAAATTCCTCCTATCTATAATTTTCTTGCAAATTATCTTTAAATAAATTAATTAAAATGAGGGTGCAAATGGACTCTTAAAACAAGAAATCATGCGAGTATTTTGTACAACTAATACACTTTATAAAAATTGCTGTCAAATATTTATCCTTATACTAAGAACTCATTAACAATTAATTTTTAAGAATAAATTAAAAAGTAGGACAACCAAACAATAAAGGTGGATCAGTGGGGGCACGTGCCCTCACCCTAGATCCGCCAGTGGTCGCTGGTTAGTCCTTCTGACCAATATACAGACCGATGCAGAAACGAGGTTAAATAAAGAAATGTAATGTAAACTTAAATGCCTTAATGCGACTTTGTTAGGACATCATAATTACCGATTGATAAATCGAGAAGCTAGCAACATCTCATTCATAACATGAACTAAGAATATACGACGTAGTACACCATTTGAATCCATTCAAGATCGATTTTGCATGCGTCAAAGACAGCAACTGGAAAAAATACATAATCCAGGGAAGAATTACACAGTACGAAGGAAAATTTACACAGAAACGTCCAAAAAACCCTAACAAATCTGTAAGAATACTTTGCTTTACATGTGAGAAAACTTAACACCTTAAAAAACATGAGTAAGAACTAGAAAACAAAAAATACAACCCATAAAAAAATCATAGATTAAACAAGTTGAAATAACAGTTACAGTAATTTAGCAATAGAGTAGTGAAAATTCATACCGTTGTTAGAGGGGAAGAAGAAATGAGTGGAAAGGCACTTGGTATTCGCGGGAAACTTGAGAAGCTTAAAGTGATTCGAGGTGACTCTTTATTTATAATCGTTTAGGGACGACGTCGTTTTGGGACCTTGTGTTGTTCGCCTCGGTTTGTTCAATGTCGCATGTACGTCGCAACAGTCGACAGTTGATCGACATGTGTAGCAATGCCGCATGCCTCAGTGGGCCAAAATATGTAAACCCGCTAGCATAACAAATGAGCCCGCCAATGACCGATGCGAATAGATTTATCCGTAAAACACTAAAAATGGATATCATTTTTACATTGTGTGAACCATTTCAGTCCACCGTCTAAGGATATTGTTGGTGAAAATTTAAAATTTAATTAAAAAGATTGGTGAACACAAATATTTGCTATTTTTAGGACTGTTGAAACAAATTAATCATTATACACAAGTCTGTTATAGTTTTGTGTATGATCGTATAAAAATGTGGTTACCTATGGTAGGTTAAATATTAATGATTTAATGATATAAAACAAAATTCAACAAATACATTCAAGATTAAATTATATAAACATCACATTCAACAAAATAATCTTAATGTTACTGATGTTTTTCATAATTTGTTACAAATTCTAAGTACTAATAGGGTAAGATTATGAAATTGAAAACTATGGGCGCACAACCATCAACCAAGTCAAAGTAGATCGAGTGTGTCCCCAATATTCAGTTCCTCTCAATGAAGGAACTCGCTAAATAAAAACTTATTCATGGCTAATGAACGTACAGAATGTGGTATGATATCGCCTAATGAAGTCCGCAAACAATACTAACCTGAATCTCTATGAATCTGCATTTGGTCAATGAAATTGGTAATAATTAAATTATATTATTAAATAATTTACGTTCTAAACAAAATATCACTCACCTCAATTGGTACACGACTTGTCTGAACAAAATATCGCACATTAATTTTATGCAGAGTACAATTTGTCGAAGGAAACTATTTAAAAAGTCAAAATTATGTAATGTTTAAACACCAAGGAAACATGGTGTGTATAACATGTTTTAACTATGTATTTAACATTAACTATATTTTAATGTTAAATGCGCCATGTTAAACACTTAATGTTAAACACACCATGTTTTCTTGGTGTTTATATACTGGAAAATCTCCACATTTTAAACACGACATGTTTACTTGGTGCTCATAATTCCTAGAAATCATATTGTCATGGATGAAATCTATAATGATAGATATAAATTGGTCCGATTGAAATCGGTTCAATTAATAGTTTGAGTCGATATTAGTATGTAACTTTGCAGGTATGTCGGTTCAACCGATTGGTTAACAACATAACTACGAGGTCGTATTCATATATAAGGAACAAAAAATATGAATGTGCGACGTCGCACATTCTTCGCAAAGGCTGAAGTGTGACCGACATCCAAACGATGATGAATAAAACAATGGGTGGAAATGAATCGTGTAAAGTATAGAACCTTAATCCGTAGGAACAAATCGAATAAACAACATTGAACGCAAAAGACGCGCACCATATAGAAAGAAAAATTCATATTTCCCTTTTTGTGTGATCAGGGTGAAAAATGAAAAATGAAGAAAATGTGACACCAACAGGAATGAAATGGCTATAGATTTAAGTGGATGAGATTTAATGATGAATTCTTTTCCAACACTTCTTTTTATAGGTGAACCAACCAACCTCCATAATTCTCTTCTATCTTCCCAACAAACATAGTAAATTCTAGAAGACTTTTGGAAGGTAGTCTAGATTCATCACCCATCATCCTAGAAACACCCCCTCTCTTCCATCAATGGAGAATTCTAGAATTAAGGAGAAAAACCAACACATATACATAACAATGTCAATGAAAAAATGAAATTGAAAGAAATCTATTGTCCTTTAGAAGTTTTCAAAACAAAAATCCTTGAGGAATCCATTCGGCTAGTACGACGTCACATCTTAATCTATCTGACCGACATAAGAGCTGGCATATGACCGACGTTGGTATGTTTGATTTTGGGCCTCACCATTTCAGCCCACTAGCTTAGCAAATGGGACCCCGTTTGAACAAAATAAATATAATAGACCTTAATGACGCTTTATAATATATTACAAATACATATTGAATTTTAAAATTTTCATTGGACTTTATTAATTTCCGGTTCAATCGTAATCGATTTTATCACAAATGGTGAACTTCTTGGTTTTTACACATTTGTCCCTCCAAGAGGGTGGGACATGGAGAACTACAAAATTGTACATTGTAATTTTCAAATTCAGGACATCAACGAACCGGGGTATTCGTCCGTCATTTTCAAAATCATGTAGTTCCATTTGAGCCATCATCAAACTGGGGTATTCGTCCCGTATTTATATTATGATTAGATCTTGGCTCGAAAGTCTCTGTGGGACCATGCCTGTACATTTATCATTTTTGAGGATTACAAGTTTGACTGAGGATGGCAAAGCATTGGAATCTCTGTTGGGGCTACGGGGGAACTATTTAATTTTTGCACTTAGATCCCCCACAAAGGAGGGAGTAGTGGAAACGTAAATTGGGAGATACCCTAATCCAATTCACATTGTCAGGTCCGAAGTGTTTCAATTTATGCATGAACGGGTCAATGGAATGAGCCTAAATTATTCACAGGCAATATATGAAGAAACTTTGGAAAATTACACTATGGCTAAAACCATCTTGCATGTTCACTATGCGTTAGAACTCTGCAACCGATCATAAGGTCAAATGTTTGATATGAAGATTATGCGTACTGTCTAAGAGGGACGTAAACTGGGGTAATTGTCCATCATTTGTATTAGTATTTCCATCAATACCCTTAAGATACACGTTATGGGAACGGTAATTTCCACCACATAGAATCACATGAAATTTTTTATTCTTGGTTTTCTTATGGAAAAGAATATAATAAAATTTCGTCCATCGTATTTTAAAATGCGTTAGTACATGGTCTAGAGTGAATTGTAGATGATTACTTATAAGTATATAAGGGGTTATTTGGAAGAACTTGTGGATGACACTGAGCTTACATAAGAGGAGTTTGTTTGTTACTCTCGGTTATTATAAGTTTGACTAGAGATGATAACATTTCTTTTTTGGATGATCGGTATCGTGTTTGGGACCACCGGTGAACTTTTTAATAGTTACACTTAGCTCCCTCCAAGAAAGTGGTAGAATTCTAAATGCAAATTTGTAGATAACTTTTTTTATTCATATTATCTCAAGAATGTTGTTCCGATCTCGGATTAAAAGGGTTGATGGATGGGGCCCCAATCTTGACATAGAGTATCGTACGACACTTTTCATAAATTACCCTTTGGCCCTTGTGTACGATGTCACATGTTTGTCGCCTTAAGCAAATACACGGTCGAACTAAATCCAACATTGATCGTAATGAAATTTCTAGTGGGAAATGAAAATTTGAGCCAAAAGTTTTCACCAAAATTTTCACCCAACCCAAAAGGTCAAGTCATTAATATCAGCACCATGACCCATTTCTCACCTATAACACACTTTCTCCAAATCCTACTCCACACCATCCTCTCCCTTCACACCATTACAACAATTCAAAGAGCTCAATCAATATGTTTTTCTCAAACATCAACAAGTATCCGATGATGGAGCATCTCTGGGTTCAAATTAATTGATGTAGTTTTACATACATTCAATGTAAATTTAGTAATTTAATTACCATACCTTCTGCATGTTTTTTTGTCATTGATCAAAGCTTGTATATTTTCATGATGTACGGTGATTGTGTTTCATTTTATGTAGTTTAAATTGTATTTGTTTCCAAGATGATGCCATGTTTGAAAGGAATGAGAAAAAATTCTTAGATTAGGGCTGATTGTGTAAAATAATTACTTATTCGTATGAACACAATATGAATGTACGACGTCGGTCTGTTATAGTCGGTCGTTGCGATAAACAACCGAATTAATACCAACTTAGTATATGTCAATAAAAGCATGAAATATCTTAAATTACTAACGTTGCACGTAGGTTGACCTTGGCGACATCAATCACTTTAGTTTACGATGTCACTTTTATCCATATCCATTTTTTCAAGTTGACATTCACGTCGTCTAAGTATGACTATACTATGTGTTTTTCATTTATGGATTGCCCAGTTCCAACATAAATTTTCTCTCCTGTGAATTGGGTGTAATAGGACAACGACAGTTATCTATTGACTGTAGATGCGTGACTTGTCATTTCACTAGACTCCCTGATAGTGTCAATTCCTTACAACGTAGACAATATGCAGGTTCAATACAGTAAATGTTTAAATTTAATATCAACCTTTTGTATTATTATATATTGAAACAAGTATTTATAATATATGTTATAGTTATGTGGAATTTAACATTTCATTGTTAATTTTCCAACATGCATGAAATAATAGTTGAATGTTGTGTGATGTTTAACTATATCTAGAGTAATCCAATGCTAAATAACATGTAATGGCCATCAACGAATGATTGTTTGTTATGTCAAATATTTATTATTAATTATTATTCTTTCCACGATTATTCTACGACGTCTCACATAGCCGTGATCATCCAACGCATAAGCGACATTGCATGGAGAACTGGCGTGCATTTTTTTGGCAACATCGACTGTTCAAAACAAAGTCGTATTACTCATCTTTCCACGTCAGCATTCGCATAGCATGGGTGTTTCGCAGCGCACGATGTCGCCTATCTCTACTATGACATCAGCTAGAATGCCGTAGAATGACTTTCCTCTCACATCGCATGTGTTGTTTGTATGACTAATGTCGTTCCTCTAATTGGTCACATCGCTTTAAATGACGTCGAAGATCTGTTATCCTAACGTCGGCTTAATGTGATGTGCGACATTGTGCTAATTTCCTGCCGAAGTCGGTTGGAAAACTGAGGTAAAAGATTTTTTTTTACCTCGGTTATGAAATGAGGTAAAAAAAATACACTTTTTACTATAGCTAAACTCACCACAATTTTTTCATTGCTAAAACCAAGGTAAAAACCCTTGTAGAACCGTGGTAATAGGTGTTATATATCTCTTGTAGTGTTACCTTGGTTCTTACCTCTGGCTTCCATTTATAGGGTTAGTTCCCTTGTATTCTTGGTTATTCGTGCCCAAGTTGGATATGTCAACTTACCTGCTAGACCGTGTATAATGCGATACGTTACACGGGTTTATCTCTTGCGAGCTCATGATTTCCTCGTTGTATTTTACGAAGTTGTCACTTCGTTTTCTTTATACTGGTTCTTCTGAGGTGGTCTCCTCTGTTCACTGTTCATGGTGCCTCGATTCTTTACCTTTCCTGCGTACTTACCTCTCTTATACCAATATATTGTTTTGCTAGATAACAAAAGAAAAATGAAAGAAAGATATATATATATATATATATATATATATTTATGTAAAATAAAATAAAATAATGAAACAAATACTCCCTCTGTCACAGTTTAAACTACACACTTACTATTTGGCAGTCAACACTCTCAAACTTTAACCACATATTTGAATAGATATTTAAACAATAATATCGCATATGATATTGTTGGATTCTTTGTAATAAGTAGTTTATGAATATTAACTTTTTATTTGTCGATATTATGCATAGTTAAACATATTAACGGTCAAACATGTTTCTTGAAAATTATAAAAAAAAATATTCTGTGCAATTTAAGTTGGAACGGAGGGAGTAACAAAATTTAGTTTCAGTTTTTGTTGATAGAACTTTGGGGGAGGAAATGTCATGGGATCAATTCCCAACTCGTACACATGCTCTCTCCAACCAATACAACCTATGTTCATGTTCTTTCGCTCTTCAATTACTTTTTTTAAAGTTAAACCACCGTAAGGTGTTGGGGTTTATTAGGCTCCCCAAACCTCAAACCCCAAATGAAGTTGTCATACAGAAATCGTACTCTATCTAGCTATTACAGTCGCGCTTCTAAGGCAAAATCGACGAAGGCGAAAGCGAATTAGACCACCCAACCACTCCATTCTAATGATTATGTTTCTACCGCAAGGACCTCCACCCTCGTGTTAATCCTTGGGTAGCCAGATAATCCATAGAATAATCACAAAAGGATGCTCACATGAACCGAGTATGCAGCAAATGTAAACATGCTATATCATGAGATTAACAATGCCGAGTCTATCACCTATGATCGAGGCCTTTGTTTCACCGTTTAATTGATTCCAGGTCCAGTCC